>JAODFY010242092.1:0-16205 GCA_027580055.1 Paracaudina chilensis | reverse complement strand
AAAACATAAGGTAAAGTATTTCAGTTGGCCCACCTGTTTTTGATTCCTTGCCAAAGGTAAAAGGAATCTATGTAATCACGTTGGCGTGTGTGTGTGTATGTGTGTGACGCCTTGCTCGTAATCTTAATAGGGGAAAGGTGGATGAAAATCAAACTTGGTACATAGGTAAGCCATATTGAGTAGATGAACCTTATTTTTTATAAGAGGTCAAAGGTCATTTGAGGTCAATATGGGTGAAAAACTGAAAACCTAATCGGGCTAGCTCAATAGGGGAAACTTGGATGGAACTCATAGTTAGTATGTAAGTCAGCGATATTGATTAGATGAACCCGATTGATTTTTTAGAAGGTCAAAGGTCATTTGAGGTCAGTATGGGTTAAGTGTTGAAAACCTTGTAATCGGGCAAACTCAATAAGGGAAACTTGGATGAAACTCGTAGTTAGTTAGTCAGCCATATTTAGTAGATAAACCCTAATGATTTATAAGAGGCATATGGTCATGAAAATCTTAGTGGGTTCGTAGGTCAGCCATGTTGAGTACACTGTAGATTTTAAAAGGTGTCAAGTGCTGTGTGAAAACATTGTACATCAGGCTAACTTGGAAGAAACTTGGAAGAATCGAATACTAGTATTTGGTATTAAGTTGGCAGTACTTGGGGGATTAACCTTCTTGATTCTAAAAGAGGTCAAAGGTAATTTGGGTCAATTCTGAAAACTCATCAGGTAAACTTCACACCGCAGAAATATGCTAGGTATAAAGTGATTGTGATTTTGCAAGAGTTGGAATTCATTTTAAGATACTAGGATACAAACACAGCAGCCTTGTTTGTAGTCAGGCTGATTCTGTGTGAGACTGTTGAATGTCTCATTCTCTCTCATATGTATCATATGTTTCCTATAGTGAGTATGAGGAACCTATAGTATATCACCTTTACACAAAGCTAAAAAGAAATTCAACAATGAGGAAGCAAGAATCACAAAACCTCTGGGTTTTCTGGTTTAATTCTCTACCTGTATCAGACGTTTTCTTTCCAGGCATTGTTTTGTCAAATATAGGGGGATGGACCAATAAAAAATAACCTTGTAAAGTGTGGCACATCGGCCCTCATGTTGTACGTTAAGAGGTGAATCTTTGAGCTCCCCTTTTTCAAGAAACTATGTGCGATGCAATCATGTAGGAATCAACAATAATTGTATTATTGATGGATTGTTCACAAGCCCTGTTCTTGCAAATATTTTGATTAATTGAATACATGTTCACAAACAAAGGTGTCAGAGTGTCAGCCCGTCTATAAGAGCGGAAGGGGTAACAGCAATTTAATTTAGGAGTTAATAGTTTTGTGCCAATAATTTTTCTTTAAAAGAGAGGACGGACAGGAGTTTACTAATAATAGGATTGGTCTCTGAGCAGATTTGCAGCTAAGAGCCTGTAACTGACTAGATTTTCCAGCTAAGAGCCTGTTAATGTGCTGTAATCCAGAAGACTATGTATAGTGAATGAGTTTGATTACTCACAGCTCTGAGCATTATTAAAATTCCTTATTGATTTGTGTGCTGCCAACACCTTTAATCAATTTAACTTTCTTCTCAGGAGAATCTTACAGGGACTCTTTAGCAAGGAGAGAGATTGGGATCAGTTCCATGAACCCAGAAACCTTCTTCTAGCAATGGTATGACAATAAAATCACTTATTTTCAAATTTCAATAATAATTGTTTTCCAGAACATCTATAGTTTGAAGACTTTACTGCACTTGTGTTAGTATATATAATGAGATATACACTTGCATTATTCTTACCCCTTGAACAACCCCCATCCCCCCTCAAAATTAAGACAAGGAAATGTGTGTATAAAAATACATTATATCATGTGTAGAGTGACCCACCAACCCTCGCCCATTACACACAACATTTGTTCCTGGGTAAATCCAATATATTACCTGTAGCTGGTATGTTACTCTCCGTTACCTCATGCTCATAGATCTTCGTAGAATAATCCATTTTGGAGTTGACCACTGGAGAAATTACATGACTAATTGGTCAAAGGTCATTTGAGTGCAACGTTTGCTATTGATAACACACAGTGTTTACACCATGTTAAATGTAATACACACTTTTTTTAAGTATCCTAGTAAAAAAAAAATTAGAACCCTATCAGAATGGAAGGGGAAATGGATGGTTGGGCAACACCATCATTGAATGTCCTTGAATCACTAACATCGGTTCACCAGTTGTATTGGCATGCCTGTGATCCCACCGAATGGACAGTGACACCCAACACCAATTGTGGCAGCCATTGAAGGTCCAAATGTCATATCCCGAATCAGCTGAGTCAAGAATCCATCCAGCCCGGGTACAAAATGCATCGCCTCGCAGGTTCTTTTAAGTGTGAGGTGTATATAGTAGATTTTCTCCTATTTTTCGTGCCTACTTTGTGCTTGGCCTGGAAGATTTGACCACTTGCCCTCATTCATGACAATGTGTGTGCGTAATTGGAACCATGAATAGGCTTATTCCAACTGAACTAAACCCTGAAAATGTAAACGTCTCTTAGTGTTGTCATTCACTAAATAATTCGGTCCATAAACATGGTAAACACTCTCTGCCTTGTTTTGCAGGTTGGAGAAGTCGGTGAGGTGGCAGAAATATTGTGAGTTTAAATGTACACATTTTTAGCCTCCAATCTGCCTCCAATTTGTTGTGTGTCGTGGGTAAGATTATGAAGCTGGGGTGAGAGTCTTTAGCTTCTACAATATCTTACTTGACACAGAACTATCTTGGTACTTCTTGTATTTGATATTCATTAATTTACACAGTTAAAAAGCACCTTTTTTATGGGACAACCCCGTCCTGCACCCATGACCACAATGTAACACCATTAGGAAAAAAAATTCTTTTGCTTCACCTGACCGACCATGTTTTTGGACCCCGACCATGCAGGTTTTTTGTGGGGAAATTTCACACATTCATATTATTTACAGACATTGCATATATTATTTACTTTCTTGAGGCTTTATTTCTTTCATACCAGTACAGATAGTGCTATTACCATGTGTAAGCCCCCCCCCCCCCCAAAAAAAAACAGACCAATGCCACATTTTCCAGGGTATGTTTGTTTTCTTTTTAGCATAGTCACTACTCTGGAATGTCGGTTGGTATCATACATACAACAAAGTGACAATAAGGACTTGTAATCAATTCCCCATCCACATGATTTAATTTCTAACTTGGCCAAAAAACATAATTTTTAAAGGTTTATTTGATTTGCTTTCTCTACAGCCAATGGAAAGGTGAAGTGAAGCCTGGCCTTCCAGGTCAGTCTGTTAGTGGGGCACTTGGACTGTACATTATTTAAAAGTACTGTCAGGGTTTGAGGTGCAAAAGACAAGTTTTTCATTATGATGCCAAAGGCAATCAAGTCTACATGTGTGTGTATGTATGTGTGATGTGACCAGGGGCCCCGGACGCACGGGGGCAGCGGGGGAAGTTGCCCCCCCATGCCCTTGTGCAGCAGGGGGCAGCAAGGTGCCCTTTTCTTTCCTTAGTTTCCTGTAGAATGATCACCAGGTTACACTGATTCGACCAGCCGTGCGTTAGCCGATTTTATACTTGCTGACTGGCAAATATTTCTAATTTACTCTTTTTGTGTGTAAATTTGTTAAACATACATACAACTGACTTAGGCCTACAAGGCCTGGGAAGTGCCATTTTCCAGTAATCTGGGAGGCATTCTGGCCAAAAATTTCTTAGCTTGGCTCAGATCTTGTAGATCTCAGCCCCTCCCAGCATGTGTCTAATTTTTTTTCTAATTTACCCTTTTTGTGTGTAAATTTTAAAAATATATATACAACTGAATTTTGGCCATAATTTCTTAGCTAGCTACGTGCCAACCGATGGTGGCACTCCGCTCAGATCTTGTGAATCAGAGAACATCCCCTCCCCACCAGTGGTCATGGCCCTCCACCTTTGTGGCCAGTCGGGGGAAAATCACACAGTCGGGGAATTTTAAAAAGTGCATGGAGGAGACTACAAGTCTAAATTTTTAATTCATGAGATCTCAAAATAAAGGAGGTTTTGTAGCTACTTGCATGGTCTGGAAACTGTCATTTTCGGCGAGGAGGTATATTTAGCAAAATTTTGTCGCTATGCTACGCGCCAACCGATGGTGGCACTCCGCTTAACTCTTGTAGATCACAGCCCCTTCCCCCAGGAAATCATTGGGCCGCTCAAAATTTAAGATGAGCCACGCCCCTGCCCCCAGGACACTAATTACTTATACAATTTTGAATCGTGTTCCACCCACTCCCCAAACACAAAAACATGTTGGCGCCCCTGAAATTCCCCCAGAATCGCAAGCCTGAAACTAGCAATTGGTGGCACCATTTTGCGTCTAGCCAGGTTTTTTTTAACAATTTTGGACGGGGAGGGGAACATAACCTCCTCGTAGACCCCTTCCCCATTTCAGTCGGGGGATTTGCAGATTTGGCCCCCACCTCAAATATCATGTGCACGCCACTGATCATAGGTGCTTTGCTTATAAGCCTGTTTGTCATTGGTCCATACTGATGTCACCATATTACTGTGGAACACACTGCGAACACTGCACTCTAAAAACACAATGGTCAAATTTAACCAGGAAAATGTCAATTTTTGACCAGGATTGCGGTCACCATGACTCCAACCCGTTCCTGGTCAAATTGACCAGGAAATCCTGGTCAAATTCCTTGACAACTTTTCATGGTTAAAATGACCTGGAATCCATGTCAAATATTGACCGGGAGGATGGTTAAATTTGACCAGGAAAACATCAATCTGTAACCAGGATTAGGTCATGAAAACCCGACTCTTTCCTGGTTACCTCGACCAGGAAACCTGGTCAGTTTTTGACCATTCTTCCTGGTTAAAATGACCCCCAAATGACCAGAGAAATATCGACACATCGGATCGTATCAGTTCCAGATTCAGAGTTTCAATCCCAATAGGACTGATCAGTTCTCCTGCGTGCCTTTGGGAAAGGCTCTTTGTCTCCATTGCTCCTCTCTACCTGCCAGGAAACTGAAGTAGGCACTGGCGCGTTGGTGGAGCGAACCATGCACCCTGGTCCTCATCAGGTTACCAATTATCAGAGGCAAATCTAGTCATGTGTGAGGTGCTACCTCGCATCCTTTTTTTCAGTTGACCTGTTGAATATTAGTCAGCTCAGGTAATGATCCCACCATTGAAGAAAGAGGAAATAAAACGTATATATGCTTTTCAAATTTATTGACATTGCTTGGATGTGCATGCAACAAATAATTTCCAGATAATGCAGTTATTTATTGAGAAGATAATAATGAAAATAAACATGAACGTAATAAGAGGCACTGTGCAGAGTAAAAAACATATACAATATCAGACAAATCAATCGGGAAAGAAAACCTCATTGAACACATGGATTCTCAAGAGAGATTTAAATGAGTTACATGTTGTCACATGTTCTTATGTGTGAAGGCATAGTCTTCCACAAAATGTTGCTGGATATATGTCTTTCCTGCCGAAAGGGCCTCATTTCTTCGTCACTACTTCACCTTGTCTACACTAGCCCTCATGGAGATAATCTCCGGGTTGGTCGGGTCTCCTGCTTCGCAGAGCCCATACACGACTTTCTGGTGGAACTCCCACGTGGTAGCGGACTCCCATGGGTAGTGGAGGTCCACAAGATAAAAAAGTTTAAAACAAATATCAACAGCCTTCAGAACTGATGCTTGCGGTAGTGCTTTGCCTCCTGCAATGACGAACACCCCCTGCGGGTCTTCTCTGTCACCGAGGATCAATATGTACGGCTGATTCTGGGTGATCCTCTTCTCTAGGTACTGAGGCATGTTCGTTCCGATCTGGAGATTTTAAAGAAAAAGAGAAAATATCTCAATGAAATAGACAACACATACACAGTGCCTGAATTCTTCCCACCAGGTGAGTGCATACTTGTGATGCCCGACGTCCCAGAATACGCATGAGTAATGTTTGCCAGAAGGTAGGTAGCTTCCGCTGTAAGTTGGCAATACTACTGATAAATAATGACAACTGAACAGAGTTGTCAACCAAGATTTGGAGTAATTTAACAGGATGATCATGAACGCCTGGTTAGTCAAAAAGCTGTTCCGCAATTTTTGATGGCAGTTAGGTCCTTTGGTATCTCATGAGGATGTTCAGGCTTTCTAACAGGTTCCATGGTTAGGTTTTGAACTTCCGATCAGATATTAAGGTTTTGGGGAGGAACAACCATGGCTATATGATTGATTTGTTAAATTACCCAGATATTTACAATGCAGGTATGTAACTATCCCATGCTGCTCACAGGACACCATGTAACATCTGCTAAATTCAAGTGGTGATGGCCAGAAACCTACCACCCCACATGGCATCAGGGTAAGTCGCCCAAAGACAGCAGCAGCGGATCAACCAGTTCTACGGGCTTCATACCTTCCAATCCTATCCAGATGTCACGGGCCCTTGACTGGTATTTACTGGAGTGAACATTGGATTAAGGCAGTTTTGAATTTGCACAAACATGCACAGGATAAGCTTACCGGTTGCACGTCAAAGTAGGATGCCAAGGCAGTCTGTATTGTTGCTAACTGCTTGCACTTCTTTCCACAAGGAAGAATGGCAGGCAGCAGTTGAAAAGAGATGTTGACCTTCTTGGCATCTGTGAAGAAAATTTATGATAAGAAGTATGAATATTTATTTGCCAATCTATGTCCTTCAGAAAACTCCCATTCTGTTTCCTCCATGGACTGCCATATAAAATCTCCAGAATCACCCCTCAGATTAATACACTTTGTTCTATTGACTATCATGGACAGAAAATTTGCATAGAATACAGGACTCCCAACATTTGTTGTACAAACCTCCATAACGATGCATATGTTAAGTTTCAGTGCTATACAGTTGTACAGTGCAGCCATGCAGGTTTGTGGTCCCAATGAAAACAAAATTGGCTTGCAAATTCGTGTTAATAGTGTGGGGCGGCTTACGGTAATTATTTATAATAATATTTGTTATATGACCTAATCTCTCTCTATCAATGATAATGCTGATCAAATATCAATCATCTAATTTTTCTAGGAGCATTTTGTCTGCCTCTGGAAATGACAAGGTTGAAACCCAGGCAGCTGCAGCTCCCTCGGCCACGCTGGGGGATTGAATTGAAAAATGAAGAAACCATTGTTAATGGGCCCATTAGCAATGGTTGGCAGCACAGCTGAGGGAGCTGCAGCTGCCTAGGTTTTGACATGGTGCCTAAGCATTCGGAACATGGATGACTCGTAGATGGTGATTGACCTAAAACGTATCAACACCAATATACACATCACTTACCAGTGTCCAACTTGCCTTCGTCGAATCCCAGTTGCTTAGCCCAGTCCCTCTGTAAACTAGCATACCGGATGACCCTCTGGGCGAATGCCGGCGTCCACTTCAAGAACATCTTCTCCGCAACAGCAGGAAAAACGAGACGGAAATCTGTCTCGACCTGAAATGAAGAGTTCGTAATCCAGTGGAAATTCACACAACTTTCTCACAATAACAATGCATGGGACTGCGAAGACCATCGACTTCTAAACAGACAGCCCAGCCAAAAACAGTTAACCTCCAAATTTGAAATATTAGTGATCCTGGCATGAGACCATCAATAATGACCGCTTAGCCTGGGGCATGACTGACAGTGTCTCCTGGAGGAGAAGCCTACGTTCTGCCAAGACCCGTCCAACTCTCAGTGAGGAAACCGAGAAGTAAAACTGGATGGTAAGGTAAGGTAAATGCTGATTTACTGAATACCAAGCTTGGAGTGGCCTGGCCCTCTTTTAATCAGAAAGGAGGGAGTATGGTTCCAGTAGCTGATAAAGGAGGAACCTATAAGCATCATGTAGTAATAAAGACCCACAAAGACTTCACCCGTATTCACGTTCAGTAGCCACTCCATACTTGATTAACCCATGTGGAGAAGCTGCCATAGGGCGACGTGATAATCAGATGTTCATGACACCCCCAACCCATTTGTGGGCAGTTGAAAACTAACTGCATCCAAGCTATGGTGGCAGTCACAATGGGCAATTGAATAACCCAGTTGGGATCCGCTAATACATTTCAAAATGCACTTACCATGCCAGGAATGTCGAATAGGCGGGGGAACTCTTCTATGGCCACAGCTAGAGGTTGCAAACTCTTCTTCAACTTGGCTGCTCGCATGACGGCCGTCTTCTCCATGTACTCTTTGATCTTGTGAAGTGGTTCTACATTGTGCCGCAGCCACTCCTTCATCCCTTGGTACTGCTCTTCGTCGATATCAGACACTGTACAGTGGACGAAGGAGAATGGACAAGGGTTGACCACAAAATGCAGTTGTATAAGGATGTATGAGGATGCGATTTGTTTGGCTCTGTTGCCAATATTGGGGGGGGGGGGGGACATGACCCATTATTTTTCTCAGAGCAAATAAAGAGCCAATCAAACTTGCATGTTGCAGGATGCAGAACTAGTCTCATGCTACATGTACTGAAGATGGCAGAAGATAATGGTATAAGATACACTTCTCACCAACAAACAATAAAAATGCATCCTCACCTGGTAGAGTAGCTTCGATCAACTGACTATTTGGTTTCGACGGGGGTAACTTCTTCGACTTCCTCGATGGACCACGCCTCACATTTCTCAAGCGTTCCTCCAGCCACCCACCGGCTTGATGGCGACCAATCCCCGGTGTGTACCATGCTTCCTGCACAATGGAAAAATTGCAATAACAATGATTAAATTATTATTTGGAGAGTGAACAAAGCTCTGTCTGGACTGATTAATTTTTTCAGGCCTATCCTGCTCCTCCTCAACCTGTAACAGTGATTCCTCATGAGACAATGCAATTCCTCTCATTGCCCACATTCTCACGATGGAATAGCAGCAGCAGTAGTGCCACTGTCAAAGTTTCTGAGTTGGAAATAGTTTGTTCATAGTAATACAGGGCCCGAAATGAGCCAAGGCCAGTGGGGCCACTGGCCTCAATGCAGTAAATAATCTGTCCTGAGGCCAAACTGGCCTGCCCTGAAATTTGGAAATCCGAGCCCCGAGTAATATACTTTGGGGTTTGAATATGCCCTTGGAGAGGACAAGTGAATACTCTTGTACTGGTCAGTAGGCCTACATTTGTAATACAAACGTCAATGGACTTTTGGAACAACAAATCCCAATTCTGTGCCAGCTTCTCACAATATTACTTATTGAGCACTGTCTTCCTGTTCACATATGAGGAATTTCCCCATCATATTGATATAGATAGACTTCAGCAGATATTATTAAGATCCCAGCAACATGCCCACACACACATAAAGCTATGTTCAATTTCAACCAATCAGGGAGCGTGATATGGAGAAATTGTCTAATCGTCGACAGATTCACATCTGCCACACAGATAAGGTTTTAGTTTATGTTGTTCACATTTTCATGTGTGTCAGAAAACGAGTAGTGTTGCTACCAAAGAAGCTGGTATGGCAGGGAACTGAGCCTCTTATTTTGGTCTGCATATATGACAGTCTGCAAGTTGAATCTTTGACAAACCCCATGGGTTCACAAGACCTTCCACCCCGATCTCAACAAAAAGACAACTCACATAGCCTCCACCTTCACTGTCTTTCAGAGATGGGAAGTCTTCAACCACTGACTGCGCAATAGCCAGCTTGATGTGACTCTTTGGCCTGCGGTAGGAAGAGACAGAAAAGAAAGGGATTCATGAGATCTGAGAGATGACGAGAACTTGTCCTGATGTGAGTGAGAATATCAATGTAGAGGGTATATGGTGCATGTAGCATTGAACAACAATTGTGCCAAACGGGTTCAAAAAGATGAAATGCCAACACCAAGAAAGGTGACCAACTCATCACAGAAACCCTGCTGAAAAGAATCCTTAGTGAATCAGGCAGCCCCGAATAGCAAAGTGTTCGGGTTTGCCATGCATGAGAGCTCCGCTGCAAGATACGTCTTGAATACAACTTGCACCCAAACCGCACCCGATCAAGTAATTCAGAATTGAGGAATTGTTGTGAATAGTGTGAGGTAGCAGAGAGAGCAGACCAATATTGGGAGTCAAATACCCGGGTCTCATTCAGTTCCTGGTGCGATCACTACATTAGACTCCCCACTGCAGAACAGCCACCATTCTAATGCTTGGATAGTGCAAAAACACACAAAAACATGTCATGGCACAGTGTCAACACTTTGTACAACTCTAACTATCCTCCCCAGACCTGCAATGGGATGCTCTGGTCCTCTGGAGCAGATATAACCAAAGTCCTGTTCACTACATACCTATCACCATATTGTCTTATCATGTAAGCCACCAGAATCCGGACCATCTCCAAACGGAGTTTCCTACTGAGAGCGCCAGCCTCTATCTCTTTGATGATTTCTTTGCCGATTTCCTCCTGCTCCTCACTGAGGTATTTCATCACGCTCTGTGAAAATGATGGAAAATTCATGACTGAAAGGACAGAGGAATTCAGAATGGCCACTCTCTGGATAAAAATACATGTAAAAGAAACATTCAAAGCCTTTCACAGAGAGCCCAATCGAGGGAAACATCATGAATTTAGGAGTATCTTGAATTTAGGAGTAACCGTGGCCATGAGAAAGTGCTACAGGTACTGACAATGCAGGCATGTAAATCCAATTGCCACCCTACACTTAGGACCGACATTTTCAATTTCACCATCCAATGGATGAATTTCAGTCCATGAACCACTTTTATTGCAAGCGAAGAGGTTGTTTAAACCTGGCCACCACCACTGCAATGCAGCAGATATGGGTCCTAAGAAACACAAGTAGCCATATTACCCCTGAAAGTATGTATAGAACAGTGCCATGTAAAGAGAACCTGTACTCCTTGGGAATTGGACCTATGAATATGCTGCCCCAGTATTCCAGACATTACAGTATGTGACTCACAAAATCAGCTCTGAATTTCTTCAATGGAGGAGAACAGGTTGGTGTCAATTCTAGAGCTACTCGTCTTGGTGTGGACGTCAAAGAGGCCCTACTCGGTGTTGTCGAAGGCGAGGATGAAGATGAAGGCGAGGATGAAGGCGAGGAAGACGACATTGCACTTGTCGATGGCGAAGAGCAGGGCATGTTTGCAGGTAGTAGACCATCTATTGGGCCAGCTGGCTCTGTAGGTTCAGGATTCTGAAAGAAAAAAACACAGGATTTTGCTTGTTGAATTTCATTTTCTAATCGCATAATACCATTTCTGCAAATGGATCGTATCAGACAGTCTGTGCCTCCGTTGTTCACAATGTACTCACCTGATTCAATAGAGTTTGTGTCTCACAGAAATGTAGAACACCCCAACCTCTTCTTTGTAGCTCTTGGCAGCATGTAGAGGCTGAAAGTACAGCAAGTCATCCACTGATGTTATGGACCAGTGTGATTCCTCAGAAGGCTGCACACAATAGCTGTGTGCATGTCTGTCATAGTGGAGGGTGTCCCAGCGCTCAGTCACTAACTTCACTCCATAGGGCAAACATAGAATGTACAGAATGTTCTCAAATCTTGGTTCCCCTTCATTCTTCCCAGTGACGACCATTAGGGACTTGCAGTACTTGACACCATACACAAGACACCAGTTTGCGACGTAGACCTCATCAATTAGTCCAATGTTGAGTGTGGTGCTCAGGAAGTTTGCATTTGGCAAAGATGCTAATGGTACAGAAGCGCCTGGTCCAATCTCTGTGTCTCTTTCAAAAAGACTGATCCCAGTGAACAGGTTGTGGCAAAGGAACATTTGCTGCCTGTAGCTCAATGTCTTCAGAATGTTCCTGAAGTTGCATACAATGTGGCCAAGGCGTTTAAAAAAGCTATGCTTTGCCTCAAACCTCATCGTCCAATACCTTATCAACGGGCCTAGCATGCGTATTTGCCTCGGATAATGTGTTATAAAGTGATGCTTGGGCTTGAGGTTCCTGTCAGGATACAGATGGAGAAAGTGAGTGTGGTGATCCTTTATCACCTGCTTCAAGTAGTAGGTATCTCCAATACTCACTTCTGGGGCAAAAATGATATCCATACATTCCAGGAGTAGGAGTATCAATTCCCAGTGATCATCGTTCTCTGGCACCTTGTCTCCAATCAACAGTGGCAAATGTCGAATGAGGCACCACATCTGAGCTGCAGTCTGGCCGGTCGCACCATCTGGATTATGCAGCTTGGAATCCTGCAAAACTGAGGGCTTGTTCTTGGACTCCATTGAACCATAGTCAAAACTAGTGATCCTACTGTTGAGCGTGTCCAAGTCAAATGAGCCATTCCTGATCAGGTCTGCTACAACAAGGTGCAGTTCTAAACCACATACACCTTCCAACAGGTCATGCATCACATCAGGAGCATAGTTACTTGTAACATGGAAATAACTCAAATCATTTAGGAGGCATGAAGTCTTGATTCCAGTTGATGAGGGATCTTGAAGAAGTAGACCTGCAGCATAGGACTCACGCGTACGGAGCAGGGGAACACACTCTGTTGTTGCGCTTCGCATTTCCTGTCTTGGCATCATACAGTGCCTACAATAATGATTTGCAACAAAGCTCTCAACATACCCGAGAAGTCCATTCACCCCAAGATTGTCACCAGCAACCTGAGCCACACTCGCTTTAACAGTCCCCTCAAAGGCATCCGTAGAAATATGTATCCCAACATCTTCTAATGACTTCAGGTCTTCTACGAGAGGCCTGAGAATAGCGGCATAGCCATACGTCTTCAAATCACCAGCATTGAACATTGCTACCAGAAAGCAGTTACTCAACGAGGATCTGTATCTAGGTGGAATGTCCATTAACGTCATGTACACAACTCCCACTTTATGTAATCCTGCCTTGGATCCGAGAGGATTGACAACCTCACACTCATCCACATACAGCAACAAACTCAGTCTCCCACATTCAGAGAAGAATGGATGTTCCTGACAGTATTCGCCATCATGAAAGTCTCTGAGCAGGCCATCATTAGTAGGGTGGTATCCAGTTATGGCAGCCATATAGTTCTTACTCTGCAGTATAGACGTCAGTAACTCCTTCAGGGGAACATACTGGAATGTGATGTGCTTCATCACTTGATCAACATGACCAGTACGGCGATTTTTCTGCGGGAAGAATCCAACACCAAGGGGCTTTGCTTGTGGTGCAACAAATTTGCCACTCTGGGCAAAATATTTCCGCTGCTTGTAGTCGGTGTCCAGGTTCTCATAAAGTGTCTGGAATGTTTCGAAAGTTTGCATCAGATCCTGCAAATCATTATCTGCTGGATCTACATTCTTGCTGTTTGCAAATGCGGATGTTCTTGTCTTCAGTATTTCTACAACATCAGACATGATGGCTGATGAATCTTGGACAACCATATTGATGGTTGACTGCACAATACTGCTTGTAGCTTTCATCTTTGATATAAATACAGCAATCCTGTTTGTGATCTCCTCCTCAGTCAGATCATCCCACATATCCTCCTGTACAGCAATATTCTCAATGTTACCAGCATCATCCCTCTCACCTTCGTCATCATCCCCACTAGCATCTGCGAATTCAACATCCGCACCCTCCACAGCTTCATTCTCATGGCTTCTTTTGAGATGCTTCTGGAAGGCACACGCATCTTTAAAAGTCTGCAAACAACCTCCTTGTCCACAAGTTACATTAGCAGAAAAATATCTCCCATGTAAATTAGCATGTGTATTCCTCAAATGCCATATCAACCTCTTAGAGTCTCCATCAACAAAAGTGTGACATGTAGGGCAGATGAAACCCATACTTAATAAATACCTGTTCAGCTTTCAAAAGTTGTAACTTCTTCCAGAACTTTGCTCGTGGTCCGACAGGTCTGATCAGTTCCTTCACTGTTGACTCGTCAAGCAGAAAGAAGGCCTCTTCATCAATCTCGTTCTCTGCAACAGTAACAAATTTCAAATTAAAAGAACGTCAATTCCTCAGGTTGCTTCGAATTCATGCTAGTCACAATCTATTTATTAGTTACACAATCATTTCTTAGCATAATCAGAAGAGGCAATACACCGAGGGCAATGGGTATGGAAACTTTTATGGTGGCACTCCAAATGCTCGGTGTAAGAAACATTGTATTCTGATTGTCTCCTCGTTATGGCACCAGCACCAAAAAAAAATTGATGTACTATAGCTAGGGATGTGTCGACATTGCCATGGCAATATGTCACCAAATATCGGCACCTTGAATGTCGTGACAATCGATACTGTCAAATTTTATGAGGCTACATTTGAGCCTATGTACATCACACATTGCATTCATCCCGTAGCCTACATAATGTCTATGATACAGCCTGAACGACTTAGAGTAAAATTATACTGTCCTGTACATTATAGTCCTAGGTGACCCTTGACCTCAAATCCCTGAACACCCCTTATGTACAGTACTACAGTAGCCTACCATTGGTCAATGATAATACAGACCAACTCAACTGTCATGAATTTCCGATTTGATCTATGGGAGTTGAGCGTTTTGTTCAATTGACCCACAGAATGACATCAAAATGATAGTTAAACGCATATACATGTATGTTACAAGATAGCGTGACCAGAGTGCTGAGCTTGGTCTTCGCATACTGATACATCCTGGCATATCATCAACTTGGCCTAACAAGTGTAGATATATCAGATTGTGCTTTCATCAACGACAAAAGGCTGCAATGAGTTTTGACAATGTAGGGAATCTTTATACCTTGTAACTGTAGGGAATTTTTGTACATCGAATTGCAGTGATGGGTCATTCTGGCAAAACAAGTTGAGCATGAGTGAATGACAATACTTGACAATTCATGAATTAACATAAATATTCTTCATCATGAATATGTGTGGCACCCTTTCATATATATGAAAGGGTGCCACACATATTCATGATGAAGAATATTTATGTTAATTCCAATTTAGCTCTGTGCATGTATGATTTTGCCTGAATCCACCCTGGGCCCTGAGGCTAAATAACATATTTTGCCTGAATCCACCCAGGGCCCTGAGGCTAAATAACATATAAATATGTAATTTAGCCTCAGGGCCCGGGGTGGATTCAGGCAAAATCCTACATGCACAGAGCTAAATTGGACCCTGTTTAGCCTACTTGTTGTGTATCAGGCTCTGCATTGCTTTTTTGTTGGGGAGTTGGGAAAAATTATGGTAAGTGTTGGAAGGTCCAAGTTGGGTTGGCCAAAATGTCCAGAGTAGACAGTGTAGTTGGCTGAAAACTTGAAGGAAAGACCAAACAAGTTGGCTAGGATGGTCGTTGACCAAAAGGTTCTGTTTCAATTTACTCTGAATGCAGATTACTTTTTCAAAAATTCATTGTTTGTTCTAGGCCTACTTTCATTGAGGAAAAGTGTAGAATGTGCCACCAATATTAAATATTGTAGCACGGCTACACAGATTGGTACACCGTACAGCATTTGTTCGAATTTATACACAGTGCTCTCACTGCACTGTTCACCGTTAATGTCGAACTGCCACATTTTCGAGTGCAGTAGCCTAGGCCTAATTTGGGCATTTGGAGGATCCAGAGCAGATTTGGAGCTCTCTGTGGGACTTTCATGTCCCCTCTATTCTCATTAATTATATAATATTAGGCCTAATGATAATAAATCGGCCTAGGCTAATCCTTGCCCCATTCCTCCTTTGTACGGTACGCTACACAAACCTGTGTGTAGAGGTACGGAACTCACAGTCTTGGTTATGGACTAGCCTAGGCTACATTAGGGCCAGATAGGCTAGGCCCAACTTAAGCTATGCCTGAAGCCGTAATGCACCTTTGTGTTGCCAATAGTACTAGTCTGTAGGCTAAGGGGGAGTGAATAATAAATGATGCAGTGAATCTGGAAGGCCCAGAGCATAAGCTAGGCCTGGGCGAGCCCTAGTATTGAGTGTGGGACAATTACAAAGACGTTATGCCTACTGTAGTGTAGGTATAGGTACGGTGTACATATCTATAACGTTAAGAGCAGTAAACGGGCCCATTTAGCAAACGTAAACTTGGACAGAACTGCCTGTTAAATAGCTCCATATTTTACAATTTCGACCATTAATATTCATATCAGGATTGTGAATTTGTGTATCAGATACTAGAGGTTTGGTACAGACATCATCTGAATATTTTCAAGGGATTTTGAAGAAATTTGTGCT
>JAODFY010241982.1:0-16221 GCA_027580055.1 Paracaudina chilensis | reverse complement strand
GGTAGGTTGGTAGTGCCACATGAAACTGAAATTTCATTTATATTCATGAGTGCAACTGACAACTGTATGTCTGATCAGCTTCAGTTTGGGTTCAGTTGTCTGGCAATAAGTACAATACAGATACACAATAAAAAATTCTGACTTAAATTATTTCATAAACTCTCATCGGCATCAGAACCACTAAAGCCGTCATCATTTGAAAAGTGTCCATGATGCATTTTTATACTGCAATCATAGTGAAAGTGATCATCACCATATTAATAGTGACCATTATCATCATAATAGTGACCACCATCATGTTAAAACCTGCCATCACCATATTAAATTGCCCTTTTGGCATTGCATACCTTCGCCAAAAGGGCAATTTAATATTGATGACAGCTTTTAATATGGTGGTGGTGCTGTTCAGTTTTGTAACCCACCATAATAAACATACGTCAGGCGCGGCGTGGCATGCATATATCGTATAACTGAAAATATCGGCGTTTACGTCTGCCGGAGTAGCGCCCGGTTTTGCAGACCCAACGTGGTCTGTGTCGGGTCAGTGCCAGATGAAGCTAATCATGTTTATTTATCTTAAAGTGCCCATTAGTCAGTTTTATGCCACCATTCTTATAAAAGTGGTCATAATCACCTAATAGTGACCACCGTCATGTTAAAACCTGTCATTACCATCATAATAGTGGCAATCACCTTTAGAATATTGACCAACGTCATGTCAAAACCTGTCATTAAAATCCCAAAAGGGGCCATCATCAGCTTAATAGTGACCACAGTCATGTTAAAACCTGTCATTACCATCACAAAAGTGACAATCACCATCAGAATAGTAACCACCCTCATGTTAATACATACCACCACCATGATAAATTTCCCTTTTGGCATTCCATAATGAACTAGACAGTCATTGATTGTCATTATGCATGCATTAATGACACCCCCCCCCCCCCCTCCCCAAAGGTAAAATATTCAGTTCCATGCCCTAGTAGAGCAGTCATCAACTTTTGAAAGTACCTACGTGTTTCCCTTGGATGTGACGGAATTCTACGAAAATGCTCATCCGCTGCAACTTGTAGAACTTCTTGGTCTATTCTATTTTCTGTAAGGGGTATATTTGTTTAAACTGAAAAATACAACCAGTGAAATATTTTCTGAGGAAAGGTTTATTTAGATTCGGTTTCAACGAATGAAACAAAATTTAGTGACTAAAATATTCAAAATATTCAATTCAATTTATCTTCCAAGAGCAAACATACAAAAGGGAACTTCAAAGAGTGCGACCCACAGATAAAATGGAGCGACCTAAAATATGACACATGTTGAATGCACCGGTGTTGAATGCACGATGTATGATACATCAACACAAGTGTTAGTTGTTGCAGTGGTAGGTAGGCCTACATCGTGTAGGACCATTGGGATTATAACGTTTGGATTATGGATTTCGTGACGTGGATTTTTCGAATGGATATATTATTGGATTGGATCATGGAAATGTGTGTTGGATTTGATGACTCTCGATAACTCGCGAAAGAAATCTTGTGTTGGTCTGGGTCTAGTTCGAATTCGTATTTGAACTTTACCCTACTGTAGGTTATGCTTAACTGTATATACAACATCAGCCTACACACTAACGTTACGTAAAGCATAGTGCGTACAGGTTACAAGCACAAACTGACAGTCGCATGTGCAGTAACAACAACAGTGAATATTCGTCGTTTCAATATGCTGCAGGAAGACTTTTTTTTTGTACATGTTTTGTAAGAAATGAAAACAACTTTAATTAGTACTAGGCCAACATTTTCTAGTTACCCAGGGATGATTTCATGAAACTTTAACCGTGCAATAAAATCACTATAATTTGATAAAGTTAGTTGGGCCTATCACAAATTAAGTTTGATAGCATAGGGCCTATATATTTGAACAAGCTGGATTGATTCTGAAATTACAGAAAGCCAAACTGTTCATCTATAACATGACATGAACAGAACTCCATAATGCCAGCATATTACCTTTACTGTCAGTTAATAATGTGTGTACTTGACTGCAACCAAGTGAAATTAATTACAGAGATGTAGCCATGGTCCCCAGGCAGTCGTAACTAAATAACTTTTGTGCCTTGCTGAAGAACTGCTTGTAAATAATAACTACACCCTGAAATTTAAAAAGTTTTTATTTACTTGTAGAAATATATTTTTAACCACAAATTCTACATTCTCTTAACTTGCATTCCATTTATTTATTAAGAACATACATTCCTATAATTTTGGATCCTTTATACTTTTAAAAAAGTTAATTCTTGGCTATAACATAAATGGTTCTAAACATAGCAACCATGGGTGATTTGCCAGACATTCCGCCCCCTCCGACCTTTCAAAAGGTCATCATCAAGGGTGACCTAGGGTTACCAATAGAGCTCACAATCACTTCGAAACAGTGTGGGGTTTCAAGCCCGCTGGCAAAACCAAAGGAATATCGTCCGTGCCTTCATAGGGAGTTGAGGAATACTGAAGTAGAAGCTGGTGATGTTGTTGTCTTCCATTGTGAATTTTCTTGCCATCCTCCTCCAAGTGTAAATTGGTACAAAGGAGACAATATAGTTGAACCCAATGGCGATAAAGTACTAATTTATACAGACAAAAACGAGTCCATGTTGGTGTTAGCAGATGTACATGAACCCGACAGTGGCGAGTATTCAGTAGTCGTAAGCAACAGTATTGGGGAAATAGCATCCTCAGCAGAACTTACTGTGATTGTTACAGGTGAGTAGCTTGATATGCCATCATAATTACAGCCATGGTTGAAAATGTGGCGTGCTGTCAGTTTAGTTGCTTAATGAATTTCTAGCATATTTGCCTATCGGGTTGAGATTTGTTTACTTTTATGGAATTTGAATACATATCTATATACTTACAACCATGTTTGCAGTTGTATTTATTGAATTTAAGAAATGCCCCCAAATTGTTATGCAACAATTGAATGACTGACAAAAAAGCAAAAAGGGATATCAGATTCTGGCAAACCTTGTACCTGGAACTTTGGGTAATGATCAAAACTGTTCTGGTGGACTTTTATTCACCACAAAGAATAATGCATTTATACACATTCATTTCACTAGTATGAAAACACTATCAACTTCACATAAGATGGGATAAGTTATATCCCAGAAAGACAGTTTTTCCTCTCCTGTGTCTATCCAAGAGAGCAAGTACTGTAGCTCTCCTTGACCTTGTCACACTAGGTCTAGACTGAAATCTTTTAGTGAGACAAAAGCAAAAGTAAAACTTACAACACACACCCATCCTTCAATCTCCAAGGTATATTGTATGCTGAACTAAGTGTGCTTTCATGATGACCTAATCAGTGCTGTAGCTGTGTACTTTATACAAGTACTTTTTATTGACGCATATATACCCACATTTGTACTCGCCAAGTATTAATTTGGGTCGCAGCTGAGTTCAGCTCAAGGCCATGGATCAGACTATTGTATGAGCAGGGTTGCAGCGATGCCAAGTCACCCTCATTTCGCTCAATCTTCAAGATTACATAATGCATCCATGGTATAAATTCTCTAAACAAATTGAGAACGACAGTACAGTATGTAGTAGTCTCGTTAACCTAACTGATCATGTATGATATTATTCTTGAGACAAGAAGAAAGTTATTATTCGTGAATTAGGTGCTTATTTGGGAGGGTGACACCAATATTTTGGGGTCATCACCTGCTCTCCTGCATGCTTGCCTAAATATCCCAAATCATTTTTAATCTCCCACATAATATATTTGAATACTTGCTGTTAGTCCAACTTTTAAATCCCCCACATTCTATATAAACAAGGATATATATTGAATCCGCCAACATTGGTGCTGACAACACCCTGAGATATGGAATGCTGACACCAGGCAGGAAACCCCTGGCCCTGACCCCCCGCCTCCCCCCCTTTTGCACCTCTTGTAGCAGATTCACCCTCTGAAAAATCTCTGTACCTCTCTGGGGTTGACATTAAGCTTTCAAACCCAAGGTTCCCAAGGGACTCTTTTTACAATAAAGCACACAAAAGTAAGTTTGATTTGAATTTCATTCACAAATGCAACATTCTCCATCAACAGTGCAGAATCATTGTCTTTCCAAGGAAGTTAATCCCAGCCTTAGGACACTTTTCACATTGGCTCATGTTGGAATTGCTTGTCTCACTTTTGTATAGATACATAAGTAAATGTGTTTTACATATTCACAGAAGAGACTTGTACTTGTCTGAAGTAGAGAAAACTTTGAAAACATCACTCCAGGAGTCCAGATTACGCTCACTCGCAGCTCTAGAACAGCACACAATGCTTTCCAAATGTGCTTGCCTTGATTCATTTTGCATCACAGTCTCAAAATATACTTTTTTGTGAAGTATGTAAACTTGCATGGTAAGAGTTGATGATCGGGGGTAGGGGGAAAGTGGAGAGAACTTCAATTTGTTTTTTTTTTGGGGGGGGGGCCAAATTTTTTTAATGTTAAAACAAAAAACTAATTAAAACCTACATGCAGCCACAATATGTAGGCCCCTAATGCTTGGATAGTACTGTGGATTATATTACGTGCAGGTGTGTAAGCGAACGCTGCATGCTTTTCCTGTATTTCCTGTGTCAGTTTTAAAATGACCCGAGACAAATATCAATATTAAATTAACTTACAAGTCAAACACTTGGGCAGACCAGAGATGATGACAGATCTCATGACTGGGCTGATTTTGAGCAATCTTTGTTCATACCAGCTATGCTGGTTGAGCTTCTGTGACAGTGCACTGTCCCTAGTCTATCTATCCGTATGTCCACAATTATTCAGATTGGATCTTGATGGAACTTTATCTTGATGGACCCATTGGGTGATGGGCCATTTTGCAGTTTGGGGAATTTAAGGCTAAAGTCAAATACCGTATTTACTCTATTTAACGCCCCGGGGCGTGAAATTTTCTGAAAGGGGGGCATTTATTAGAGTCAACCAGCAAGGAATCTTACCTTAATATCAGCATTAAAGAAGCTTTAAGCTAATCTATGCTGTATTAAAGACTGAGCCAGAGGATGTCAGTTAGGCTATGTTAGGCTATTTGGATAGGCTAGCGATCCAGACATGCCAATGAAGCAGTACAGATATATGTAGCATGCTATGTGACTAAAAAATCAATGGGTGCATTTATTAGAGAGGGGGCGTTTAATGGAGTAAATACAGTAGGGGTCATTTAAAGGCCATTATCTTCCCATCTCTTATCAGTACGAGGCTATGAGCCATTGGATCATTGGTGCTCCGTTATTTTTTATATGAGACTTCTGGTGATAGTTGTCAAATCCTAAACTGATACACAGTATATAATGCCATTCTTTTGTCTATAAATCACAGACTGATATTAGCTCCTCAGGCTTGCATGCACAGGGCAATATATTCAAAGGGAGAGGAGCCTGGTGCTCTGCTCTAGTGAGTTAATATGGTTCTGGTTGACAAGATCAATTGTCATCAAGGTTAACAATAGGCTAAGCTTTAATCCATGAATCAATAAGAATTGACCATCTTTGTACAGTTACAGTCAGTGAGGTCACAGGCTAAGCATTCTCATTAGGTGAAACCCTTGGGCTGAATGGTGGTCACTCAAGTGTGAAGCTGTGGGAGGTCATATGTACTGTAAGTTCTTGCAGATCAGTTCCTGACATGGCCCAGTGGTTAGAGGCTAAGATCATCCAAATAGCAGCCAGGAGGTTGGGAGTTTGAATCCCGGCCAAGTCTGGGCAAGACTCATAAATGGAACTTACTGCATCTTGCTTGGTTGTGTAATGCCTGTGGGGCAAAGGCCATTACTACATGAAAGCACATGTGCTGATTTTCCTAGCGTAAAAAAATTAATATGAAAAATTCCACTGCTGTTTTGCTAAATGAATTAGCTATACCGAGAACTCACAGATCTGGTTAAATAAATGATGTAAGAATGGCAATGGTCTAGCTCAAACTCATGGAACAGGTTTTTTCATCCAAAGAAGAGAAAACAATTGGAACATCTTCTGTTCATTCCTTGCTAAACCATTTTATCACATGCAACGTGGGTTTGGGTGATTCGTGGTCCACAACTCTATCTTGTGTAACAAAAAAAAAACATTTAAATGATTCAAATTCTGTGTTGGCCAAACTGTAAAACTGTTATGCAGACGACATTGCATGATATTGATGTTCGAAAAAAAAGTTTGAAACAATGTGGCTAAAACTAAGCTGAACATTGATACAAGGGTGGTAAACATGGGATGAGTATATAAGCAATGTAGGAAGTTTCTATATGTCAAATGATCTTGTTTATCCATAATAAATATGTAGGGTGTAACATGGGTTGATACAGCAGAACACTCAATGCAACAGACTTGTCTGATGTTATGGTAACATGTACATCTATTAAATTAACAAAACCCATGCTTCTAGCATAACTGTGTTAGTAAAATTGTCAATATGTTGCATCATCATTGTAATAACATGAATTCAACACAGTCCTGGAATGCCCAGACTTGATTTGTTCCTAATCTTGTTATAGTTTGATTTGTTCCTAATCTTGTTATAGAAGTCTCCCTGAGGTATTTGGTATTGTACTTTAGCCTAATTTCTCTCCCGAAAGTCACAATTTCATTTCCCGAGAAATAAAAGAGCTGTTTTATTCACACAATGACTTCCATAGTTATTGTGTTACTTCCATAATATTTGAAGGAAGAATAAATTTGAAACCATGGTGACATAAATATTGTCTGGATATTGATAATATGGACCATCCCATTACTTTAATTGGCAATCAGAAGATGGACCTTAAAGGTTATGGTACTATATCCAGTCACCTCTCCAAGGTGGGTGGGGGTAGGAGTGGGTCTTCGCCTTGATCCCTGGTATGCCCACCACTGGATATATCACCAACAATCAGTTTGCACTCAGCTAAAACACAAATTTTCAGTCGACTATAAATCTAACTAAGAATTCCATCCGAGAGTTAAAGCCTTAAAGGCACACTTTTTCTGTTTAATAAAATATAGAACTTGGTAAAAATTTACCTGAATTTCTTTGATGATATAGCCCCCTTTTACCAGTATCTCCTGAGGGTCTTCATCATTCATCATCGCAGGATAGCAAAACTGTGTTATACATTTCACATTTTCCAAATTTGAATAATTGCATTTAAAGTTTTTTGAACATTGATATTGCCAATAAAAACCTGCGAGAACATATGGTTGATCACACAAGCCACTAGAATATGCTTAAAAGTGTCTTTGTCAGGGTAACATGTTAGTTTCATTTGTTTAGTTTTTACTTTTTATTATATAATTAGTTATTTAAGTGAAAGCTCTGTAGGTTACCTCAACTATAAAACAACATCGGTTATACAAACACACAATGCTGCTTTGGGTTGGTTTTACGGGAACCAGGAACCAATTTTAAATTTGACTTGTAATTTGAATTTTAAATATCAAGGTTCTTGGAGTCCTCTGTAGTGAACTTCTGTATTAATTATCATTATGTCAGTAACTTTTACTATTATTCTTTCATTTCTTTGTGATCATAATTCAACATTTTGTGGGTGGATATACATGTGTCCAATGTCTTTCATCGGTGCCCTTGGAACTCCATTAAAATTGTTCAGCATTTGATATGAAAACTTTGCATTTGTTGTATTTGGACATACACATATAGTCAACAAAATTCTTATATACTGTAATTAGTTAATTTTAATCCTGGCTGGTGGTACAGTACCAGTACACTTAGTTTCTGATTGACAAATCTGCTCTCTCTGTTTAACCACCATGGGGTGTATGCAGTAACTTTGAAGAGGAAATGGTTACTGTTCCAGCTGTCCAATTGACACTAGATACCCGATTGTCCTAAAATTTGACCTGACAACACCACCAGGAGGTATCCCATCAGCCTGCTGGTAAAGGGCTTGTTACTCCATCAAGGTCACTTAGGTAATTGCTGGTAAAGCCCCTGGAACTCTATGGCATGCTATGGGTCCTTTATGTCACAGCAATTCAAAAGACATCTAAGCAGCTTTAAGCTGCAAAAGATGTAGCTGTAACACTTTGGAAAAGCTTTGATTTTCCCATCCATTACATTGATGTAATAGCTGGAAATCTGCTCAATATTAAAGCTTTGCTATGTAGGTGTGAGCTTTGATCAATTTATGAATCATAATGTGAATTGATGAACTTTTAAAACAACCATTACACTCAGGATATATTAAGGGATTTGGATATAAGCTTTGTTATGATGCCATGTGCTTGGAATGTCCCATCCTCCTAGTGAGCAGAAACAAATTTTGTTCTGGAACTCTAGGATATATATACATGTATAAAGCTGAAATTCTGGTCAATAGGCTTTCCCATCCTTTCATGTCTATTGATTGATGGTTATAGAACATTGAAATTTGAATGATTGCTACACTAGTGCAAAAAGCTTTGCTATGAGTGTGGAAGCTTGGATTTTCCTATTATTCGGTGTCTCCGCCTTGATGCAGAAATTATGTTAATTTTGTTAATGTAGAGAGCTGAAACTAAACAATTGTTGTGATTTAATATAAACTGAAAATCAGTCAACAAGCTTTGCTGTGTGGGCGTGGGCTTGATCACCTCATTCTCTCATGACTAAATTGATGTGTTTGTTAAAAAGCTGCAATCATTGGCAATAAGCTTTCCTATGAGGGTGTGTGCTTGTTTTTTTAGCCATCTCTGTATATCCGCTTTGCTGCTGTGAAATGCAATTTATCATATTGATGCTTATCCTTGTTGTGAAGGAAGAAACAAATTAGATAAGGTTATCAGTTTCTCTCTCTGGTAGGAAATAGATGTCTTAAATTACAGTTAACTTGCTCTTAAAAGGAAACAATATTACTGCCAATTTGCTTCAACTTCCTTCTAATAGAGGTACAGTGTGTAATATGAGTGCAAGACTGCAAAAAGTTGTTGCGATTGTAATTGAAGGTGTGTCTTGCAACCTACATGTATTCGTTATCTTCTTAGGATTTGTTGGTTCAAATCGATCAACTGTTATCAGTATTAGGACAAAGTTCTTTTTTGTTATCATTGTTATAAGCAATAGTTCTCAATGGCTGCAGCCTTTGCAAAAGTACAGTATATCTGTATATGTAAATATCAAAATATGTGTGGTATTTTTTCCACCAACTGTACATACTGAGATTAATGGTTAGGATCTCTGCCACCACATGGGGAATATTGCCCTAACATTTTTTGTGATTGTGATCTGGGGATCCCTTATATCAATTCTGCACTATTTACATCCTTATCACCATTCAAGGAAGTGGTTGATGTATGACTAGTTGAGAATGTATGGCTATTTGATGACTAGTTAAATTTTGTTACTACATAATGTGCACGAATGAATATGGATTTGGCATGATGGGGGCAGCATTCCAGCGCAGGTATTACATGATACTGCTGGATGTCACTGCGACACATGGTAAAGATTCTGTAAATGAGCTGTTGTGTGGTGAATAGTACATGTTGTTATGTCATTTGGCACAAATAAATTGATCAGTACATTTCTCTGAATAAGCTTAGAGTACATTTACAGCTTCCATTATAAACATGGCACTCTACATTAACGTTTCAAACAACTCTCCGGGTCAGTCAGATGACCTTCACATTTTACTGGCCCTCATTCATTATACAAAAAAAAACTGTTCTGGTATTATTTATCAATTCAACCGCAGCCGAATTTTGTGTCTTGGAGGTACATATGCTATATTAGCAATAAAATCAAATAATGTACCAAGGAAACATTTGGGCAGAGTGAAAGAGAACCAAATGTAGTAGACTGCTTCATACAGTGATTTGGATAAGGATATTCCAATGACGTCACATTGGATAAATTCACCAATATTGTTTTCATGCTGATAAAAAATATTGCCCATGAATTGTAACACTTGAGGTAACACTGTTTTACAGAACAGTAACAATAAAAATTATTTTGTATACATGTATCATATATCTGATTTGCCACATGCCTAATCGGGCAATTCAAAGTAAGTATTGACTTGCGTGGACTAATCCTTACCCCGGGAGATTCGGGCAACATCTAATGTCAAGCCCTGGTACACTCTGTATTTAAGGTTACAGTACACTTTATTATATAAGCTTACAGTACAATGATTTCATATATATATAGTTTAGTAGATCAGGAAGGACAAAAGTCCTCATGAAAGACCCAGTGCCACAGATAACCCAGACTGCCAGATAAGATTGTGGATGAACACCGGCTTTTCAGCCTTCTCTTCACGACCTAGTGCTCAGATGATAACGAGACAGGCGTGAGACCCCATCCTGCTCCCGGGACCGCCATTTAACGTCCTCATCCGATGGACTTGAGTGTACCCCATACTTTGACCACTTTCTCAAACTCTGGGGAGATGGAAGCAACTTGTCCATCACCACTGTGCATCAGCCGTGCAGAACAACCTGAAGTGGACAAATGATCAACAACTGCAGCACAGCTTCGACAGAGAAGTCACAAGAGGCCTGCTCTAAAATCGAAACCCTAGGCCCCCGGAAAGCCAGTCGGACACTACCAATAGGCCATGCTCCCACCATGCACACTCATAAGCTTACAGTAAATGTACAGTTAATTTAAGCTTACAATATACTTTATAAGAGCAGTACATGTATACAATGTGTGTGATGTGCTTACAGTTAATGTACAGTTAATTTAAGCTTACAATATACTTTATAAGAGCAGTACATGTATACAATGTGTGTTATGTGCTTACAGTAAATGTACAGTTAATTTAAACTAACAATATACTTTATCAGAGCAGTACATACAATGTGTGTGATGAGCTTACAGTACATTTAAACTGTATTTAATCTTTCAGTCTATAGACAGTTGTACCTTACTGTACGTCTCATAGTACGCTGTGTAACGGTTACATGTAAATTGTATAGCACTCTTATTGTTGCTCAAGGTGGTTGCAGGTTGCTCTGTTGGATGGTAAATTGCAGATAAAGAGTCCACTGAACCATGCAACCAAGGGAAGTCACTTCACACCTCTTGCTTTGTAATAATACTAATTTACCTTACTTGAGTGTAAAAATAGGTTTCACATTGGCAACCTTGCTCAGATTCACACAGCCACAATAAGGACTACAAAGTGATTAAAAAGCTTTACAACTGACGGTTATTTTTTGGTGGGAAAAGTTGGCAGGAAGAAAGGTTGTTAGTTGTTTAGCCTTCCCTTGATTCATGAAGATAAATAAAAAATGCTATGTAAATATTACTAGCCACAGGTCAAATGGTGGATAATATAAGAGACATTCTGGTTAAGGCTAACAGACACCTAGCCAGTTCTGATAATTGTACTGTTTGTTCTTTCTTCAGAAAGATCTAACCAACTCAGTTTCCCTGAGTGATAGTGTCAGGGAAACTGTGAAGTGAGAAAACCACTTAATTATTGCATTTTAAACTTTGCTGAATTGATTCCACAAATTTACCAATAAATTTTGTATACATATAAATAAAAACAAAAGAGCTAACCAGTCCTTTCAGTTTTCTAGCATTCTCAGGGTGAAAATTTTGTACATTTATTACAAAATTTAAACAATAAAAAATTGATACATTAAAAAATTGATACATTTCAATTTGATACATTTAATAGGGGCATAATCATACTACTTTAATTTCACATACTTTTAGCCATAAACCTTTGTTCACTAAATTTCACCTTGACAAATATTGCAACTTGTAATGGCTTTCTGTTTATAAGGCAGAGGTTATATTAAAATTTAGTGGTTAATTTTGCACAGAATTTTGAGCAGTATTCAATTTGGAATGTTGGAATATTGGAATATTGGAATATTGTTTGGAATATTGGAATATTGGAATTTGGAATACTGTTATGGAAATGCGTCAGTTCGACAAACTAGTGGTAGCAAATGTTCCCTATGAGATACTCAATTTAAATAATATTCTGCAATGCAATGCCAAATTATTTATTTGCTGTAATATTCTGCAATGCAATGCCAAATAATTTATTTGCTGTACAGTAATTGGTTTTGTTATCTGCATTATTGTTTGGTGTATATATTTGCTGTTGATCATGTCATGCTGAGCTGCTGCCATTGCAAACTGTGTATCATTTACTGGTATACGTGGAAGACCCAGGCAGGTTTATAGCCTGTTTATGCTGGTACTAAAAAAACAGGGGGTCCTATAAAATGGCCCTTTTTCAATTATTCCTTAACCTCGTGTTATTTCACATTCTTTTTCACCATATTGCAGCCACTTGTAGCTGAGATCACTCCACATGGGCATACATTCCCATCTACATGGAAGCCATAAAAGTACCTCCCCAGGGGTTCTCTTCAAAATGCAAAATGCTGGTCCTTCCCAAGTGTTACATCACATTTTAATGTAGCTTTTATAGAAATAGAGCTCAGAGGGCAGTTATTCCACCACTCCTCCCCATGTAATTCTTAAGGACAAAATATGTATTAAAAAATGAGCAAGCATATCTACAATATGGAGAAAAAATTATATACTTGCACATTTAAGTAACAGTAATGATAACTTCCAGGGGTGCTCCTAAAATAAGAGTC
The DNA here is from genome assembly GCA_027580055.1 of Paracaudina chilensis. Classification (NCBI taxonomy): domain Eukaryota; kingdom Metazoa; phylum Echinodermata; class Holothuroidea; order Molpadida; family Caudinidae; genus Paracaudina; species Paracaudina chilensis. The sequence goes on along the minus strand of JAODFY010241982.1, from coordinate 3,615 downwards.
TGGTCCTTATCAATCATTGCATCACATATCAGAGGTACAGTTTAATAGTGCAAAGGTCTCCACCACTACATGTACATGACACATAGAATTATTTGTGGTTAGGAATGTTTTTTAGCCAGCTTAGTTGCTATGCCATTCGAATAAAAACATGCCCATTGCATAAACAACGGGGTGTTAAAAGATCCCATGCTGATCAGAAAAACAGTTCAACACAATGGTGGAATTGTCTGCATAGTTAGCTGCAAGCCCACCACCTGTTGAGATTTCAATGTTGGAGTGTGAATAACTGATGTCCCTAACCATATGTACTAATATGTGGATTTTGTGTGGTCAGTGTTTGCTGTGCAAATAGTAATGGCTATATAAATGCTACTGCCATCAGTTCATGGAACTTTGGAAGCTTTAATATTGTATTATGATTACTAGATTTGGTGGAATTGTCTGCATAGTTAGCGGCAAGCCCACCACCTGTTGAGATTTCAATATTGGAGTGTGAATAACTGATGTCCCTAATGATACCAGCCCCATACATAACAACAAATGAGCTGACCAATCTAGCAGATTTCTAGCAATACCCGGGACAAGAGTTGTTTTTTTTCATTGCCAGAAGCTTCTTAAACCAACTCTTTTGCCAACTCTTTAAGCGCTCTATACAGTCATATAACCGTACGCCAATTTTGGTCATTATTTTCAAACCATGTTTTCATGATTATTTTACCCACAAATATATTGCATGATTCTGACTTTTAAATGAAAATCAATGAGTACATTTATGGAGTGTAATATATACCTTTATTTATTATAACATTGGAGAAGAAAATGTATGGCATTGTAACCACTATAACGTACACAACAACCAAACTATGGTGAACTTGAGCTAGAGGTTAATTATTGTCAAAATCAGTACCCGTACCTAGAAACAGTTAAATCTGGTGTGCCTTATTAATATTTACAATGTTGCTATAGGTAACCCAATCAATGTACTGAAATATTGTTGTGGTGGAGTTGAATTTTGCTGGTAGTTAGTTCATGGGGTTGTATGTATGTGTGTATAGATGTGACGGCAGCTCGTATTCGTGAATCAAGAATGCTAACTGTCATGAATGTCATACTCTACTTGGTTGGTATGATGCTTCCTCACATTGAGTACAAGAAGCCTATTGTTTTGGATCAATAAAGTATTAAATGCTTTGGTGGAACCAATAAACTGGACACATGCATACTTTGGTTAAATTATATTTGTGGTCATGGACAGATCAACGGTGGGTGATTTGGGGGGGGGGAGGCAAAAGATTTTATTGATCTGTTCCCTGGGAGAGTCATCTAAGGAAAGAGAGGGTATCCCTCCTGCATTGATTTTATTTTGTATAATTTATGATACACATTTGTGTCTTGTTAAAATTTTTGAATATTATATGAAAACAGCACTGGTGGGAGAGGGGGTGGGGGAGCTGGAGGGATGAATTTAATCATTTATCAACAGAATTCTGTTGTTGAATAGATGGTGATTCAAGATGTTTTTCAGTCTGTGGGCAGTGTCCATGTGTTGCTGTGCCACCTCCATTTTGTGCTGTGCCAATCAAGGCTTGAAATGTGGAATTTTATACCAGGGTATACCAGTGTCAATACATTGAATGTATGGTATATATGCTGTAGTCCAAAGGTCAGCAGACTAAACACTAGTATTATCCAATTACCCCACCACAACACAATAGACTTTATACCATCGAGGGTATTGATTAGTTTTTGGCTTTGTTCAGCTCAATCAGTTTGTCAGCACAAATCAATGTCCAGGTGCCTAATTACAGATATATTTGCTGACAGTGAATGCATTAATAATCCTCGACAACAGTGAATGAATTTTTTAGATAGGTCTGTCCCAAGGATATTTACATAAATTGTGTTGTCCTGTCCGAAACAAGATAGTCCTTCCAGTTCTTGCCCATAAGTATGGCTGGTTGTCCAAAACTTGCACTGTCTGCTCTGGGTATATGTACTGTAAATCTAGCAGTCAGTGTTTATTCATGTGACTTCATGGATAATGTACTAGACCTTACATGAACTGCCAATGATTAGGCCAAGTAAAAAAACATATTTCTCCTCTGGATTTTCCAAAATGAGGAAGGACTTTTTCTTTCCAAGATAGGTGCCATTTAGGCAATTTTCCGACAAGGAAGCATGTTAAGACGTGTTTAGCGCTGGACAAAGTGGTATAGGCCGGTACTTTTTGGTTTAAATGACAAATTGAGTCTATTCTGAAAGTTCTGACTTATTAGAATTTCATTTTTTGATACTGTGCAACTTTTTATTTTATTTTTTGCATTAATTTTTCAGGGATAAAATAAATCCCTAAATAAAGTTCTAAATTCTTGTAAATGAGTTCAGGTCTTGATATTAGTGGTTGTGCGATTGCCCGGACAATTAGTAGAAGCCAGTCTGGGCAAGTCAATACTCGTTTCAACTTGCCTGTTGGCAAATATCTCTGTTAAAAACAATATAACATTGATACCCAATATAACTGAACTAACAATTAACACAGTGGTAACAGCAAGTTTGTGAAACTTGTGAAATGTCATGATTAGCCACAATACTGTACAACAGTTTACTAGAGTACAACAACATGATTTTTACAATATGTCCAGTTCTGCTGTAGTTGAATTGCTAAAATATACCAGCACAGTTTTTCTGTTTCTTGAGGTCAAGTAAAATAAAATCAGGGCAAGTGAAATTCAAGGGCCACTTGCCTGATCTAGACATTTGTGTTAGTACCTTGGTGTGTATATAACTGCACGCTTGTTATTATCCTATATGCCAACAGAGACAAAGGTGCTGGACAGAATTATATGTGTTCTGCCACCACAAAGTTGTTAATGACTGGGACATTTTAATATTTATACGTACCAGCAGCCCTGTTTATTCATCCATTCGTTGTGTAGGTACCACGTGCCCCTGGCGTAGCAGCCTTTTCGCCCTGATGATAAAATTAAAAAAAAATGAAATCTTTAAAGGGCAACATTATGTTGTTAAACCCAACGATTGTAACTCATTTGAGCCCAAACTAGAGCAGTACGCCTCTCAGATCTATATGAGATATATGTCCTTCCCAAATCTGTAAACTTGGACTAATAAAGTGTTTTTTTTTTTTAAAGAATGAAGCAGGTCAAGTACAGTCGTGCACAGAAGAATATTATCTTCAGGGCCACCAGATAACGGATTTGCATTTAAAAAAAAACCGAAAAAAATACCCGTGGTATATATATTTTTTATTTTTTTTATTTTTGAGTATAGTGCCCGTTAAGACAAAGACATTTGGAGACAAAATACGTATGGAAATACTTTGTCCTTCTCGGACCCATCATCAGATTGGACAACGATCTTACTCGGCCATTTCAAGCTCATGGAATGAGATTACTCACACACGTAGCACTTATTCTAGCCTAACATGAAAATCCTATGTTTGGTTAAAAAAAAACCTATACATTATTTCATCAAAATTCACTATGGTATGTCTCCTGTTATTTGGGTTTATCAGTTATGTTTTCACTGGACTATTCCTTCGACGGAAATAAGAAACTCTGCTGGTCATAATACATACAATTTAACAGTTATTCACTT
>JAODFY010241872.1:0-16243 GCA_027580055.1 Paracaudina chilensis | reverse complement strand
GGGGTGGAGGTGGGGGGGGGGGGGCTTGGAAGGTTGAGAGCTCCCATGTTACGGTGATCAACGTCATTCAGTGAGAGCGTAGCCTAACGGTAGTGTGTCTGACTGGCACGCAGGAGCTCCGGGTTCGAATCTCGAGCTTCTCTGCCGAAGCTGTGCTGCAGTTGATGATGGTGGTTGTTCGGCACGACGGTATACTTGGTGCCGAAGAATAGGCTGTTTATTATTACCGTAGGGTTACCTTTTGTGTGGGGGTGCTGGTGGAAACCCAGCATGTTTGAATTGGCCTACGACCGAAGTGGAACAGAATCTTCCACTTTACCCCAGCCCAGTGGCGTAGCCACGGGGTTGGGGGTTCAACCCCCCACCCCACCCCATGACCCAAGTGACAAAAAACATTGAGTAAAAAAAGAAGAAAAACGCTTAAAAAATAATCGGTTCCTGTATAAAAAATGGCCAATACTATACTCTCCGCATCACAATCATTGCACCATTTTGCGTCTACATGCCCGTGAATTGCATATTTTCGCCAGGGGGCACCACCTCCCCTCCCCCGGAACCCCTCCCCCAAGACAAATCTCTCGCTACGCGCCTGCTCCAGCCCTTTTCTTTATAATGAGCACTCAGCAGCAAGGCAGTAAGTTCACTTTTGAAGTCTTTGGCTTGACCAGTATTCGGATTACCAACCTCCCGGCTGCCGAGCGGATGCCATCGGCAATTACGCAAGCTAACAGCTATAAGGTGAATGCTTTTGATCTGAGCCACAGACTCGTGCAGAATGTAATTGCGCACACTGTGCCGATAGGCTACACTCTCACTCACTCTCACGACGTTGATCACCACCGTAACATGAGAGCTCGCAACCTTCCTTGTAAATTTAAAAAAAAAAAATCTGCGGTTAGTGCGTCTAATCCCCCATTGACTGGTTGAATCGAATCCTTCTTTCTAAAAGGAAAAAGTTATTGAGCTATTACATAATAGCACTGTGGTTTAAATTAATCATATGCAAGTGCGGAGCGTGACCCCCTAGTAACAGACAGTTTGTATCTATAATCTGGGCATGTAACTTCATAATAAGGCAGGACCAATTATAGGCTATAGCCGCACTATATATAGCGACCTTCTTTTTAAGCCTATATTTGTTGCTTCCCACTGGGTAATCCTTTTGTAATATTTTCTTATTCAGGGTGAACAAAAAGACGAAATTCGAACATTGTTACATTTCCAGTCCATCCGTGATTCTATTATTGATGGTGAGCAACCAATGCTATCGGTGTTTGTATATCGATAAAATCGCGGAACTGTTACACACACTACAAAGGCAAACAACTCTCGGTCCCGAGTAGGCCCATCAATGACTCCATTATTTAAGGTGAGCAATCCTCGCCCGAATCTGCTAGACTGCTCATCAAATGCTAACAAACCTGATATACTGATCAGCTCAATTGCTGTTATGTTGGGACTTCGGCAAGTCATGAGTTCCACAGGCATGTGAAATTAATTCTGGGGTCCATAGTTTAAATTTCAGAGCCTTTTAATGGAGGGGAGGGGTAGGGTGCATGGCCCACACCACCACCTGCCAACCTGGGAGGGGAGGGTCCACCAATCACAAATATCATGAAATGAAGATGTCTGTAAAATTCACTTTGGGGCCAGAATTGTATAGGCCCACAATTAAGCGTCTAGTGCAAAAGTTCGTTGATACACATATTATAAGTCTATGCCGCATGTTACTGTTCTACCACCGATAGATAACTATTGTTTGTACAATCTCTCACCCCTGGGTTATAATGCTCTGCGCATTTCTACCTTTGTTCATCTGTATATATGTTTACAAGCAGTTAAAAGATTCAAAGTTTATCATTATTTAAACGGAATAAAATTGTCGAAACGCATTGTCGTTCGTTTTTGCACTTTAAACAACGGTGTTTGAAAGGCTAAGTATGAGAGTTAAGCTTTTGTTTCCCTTTCCAACAGCATTTAGAAACTTCGGTTTTGAAGAAGAAATAAACGGGGCAATCCTAAACGATCACTTCAAGAATGTAGATCCAACCCCCCCCCCCCCCCCCACCCACCAAATAAATTCCTACGTTACTGGCAGCCGTATATACGTTACATGTTATACACAATGGCGTGTATAGGGCGCCATCGGTCATACGTGGTCATCTACAATCATACTGATGTTGAGTATGCTACATAGCATGCATAATGAAATATCTAACAACCAAATATCGGTACAACACGCCATATATTTTAACATATATTATGCACGTGCGCGTGTTACGTGGGGGGGGGGGGGTAGCATTTCCCTCAAATTGTTGTCTTCCCACTCCCCCACCCTCCCCTCGTGTTTTATCATACACAAATTTCAGCCCACGACAAAAGTTCTCCCCCACCTAAAACATTAAGTTTCTCCCTCTCACTTGCACCCGAAGTCTGGCGCTGCCACTACTGGGAATGGGTAGGGGTAAAATTATCGATCACTCCAAAATATGTAGAGAATATTGAAGTTATTCTAAACCGATACAACCGATCATACTACCGATCATAGTACAGCTACTGATCATGAAACTGCCAGAAAATCGGAAATGTAGTCCCATAAATACCGGTTGTCAATAAATTGCGCCCTTAATACTTTGCGGCCCCTGTGATGGCTTACCACATTGCGTCCCTTAAAGCATTGCACCCTTTGCTACATATTTTGTTCACTCTTCGTGTAGTTTAGGGATGTGTTAATTGGCGCTCCGGTGGAATACGAGGGTATATAAGCAGTGCGTTTTGTTTTATTCTAATTACCACGTGTTAGTCTACATACGACATTAAAACAGTCAGACTAATATATTGTGGGTACCTGTCTCACCTGAAGTATAATTTGTTCATTATGCCTATTTGTGCACTGGATTTAAAATAAATATGTATGATTCCACTTACGGTTGGTTAAATATTATTATTGTTGGTCTGTTACTCTGTTTCCCAAAATGATACAATAAACTTTTATATACAAATGAAAGAAGGACCTATGAAAAAAAAACACGGCACGTTCAAATTTTAGTTAATTACATCTCATTTTAAACCAACACTTAACCTTGGTTTGCCAGCCTATCGTTAATATCACAATCATATACTTAATACCGCCTGGTCGCCCTTGGGTTTGATTACCTCGCGGAAATCCCATGCAAATACATTATCAAATGCTCGTCGTTTTAACGAGCAGTTGGCGTAGCATCTCTGATTTCGCAAAAGCCTCGGGGAGCGAATCTTGAATCCCAGTTCGCCCCTTTAGAGAATTTATATGTGGGAGAGATTGAAGGTCACCGTGTTTTGCGGCGGTATCTCACCTTGTTACGCGTTACGATATTGCATTTGATAATCTACATCCTAGCACATACTTATACAACTATAGTTAACCTACAAGACTATACACGCGATGGACCATTCGTGTCAACAGTAATTAATGTATTGTCAACTGAGTCACTTTCCTGTCAACATCAAATTACATTTCGTATGTTTCTATTTGGATAAGGTTTATAACCCAAGTTATAAGTCTAGACCTATATGTATATCATACATGTTTGTTGTATGTAGCTTTCATTAAAAAAGTTTCTGCATGGGATTAAAACACACGCGAATAAAGATATTAATACAGATCATATGGTCTAATTACTGCGAAAATTATTATCAATGTATAATGCCCTAATCATGAAATCACGTTACATTCACATCTGACATTCATTCAGCCCCTCATGAATATTCATGAATTACCCCGTTATGTCAGTGACAAGTATAGTCAGTGTCATCATCACGATGCACAAAAACTATGGGTCAAGTTGCATTTGGTTCTGCGGGGGTGGGGTGGTGGGGGACGACGGGGACATCACATACCTCCTGCATGACGTAGGTGTAAAAGTTCGTAAATGATCTCCTGTGTGAGCAGTCACTATGGCGACTATTTGAACATTACCCCGGTATGTTTTGCATAAAACACGTAATTACAGATAACAATTAACGGTCATTCACTGCATGGTCAATCACTTCGTATTGCAGTGATGTATGTGTACGATCCTTGGTTTATTTGGATCGATCAGACTTGTTATTCAAATTTTACATAATGACAGCCAATTTGAGAGGAAATTTCCTTCACACCTGCGTGCAGACTTTTGTAAAGTGTTGTCAATATGCCCAAACACCAATATGTATGATGTGACGGTAGGCAGGTGTTGTTTATGACGTCATGAACACTGGTTTTTTTTTTCGAATAGATTAGTTAAGGTCATGCAATGTGAGAAAAGCGGAAATGATATATTAAATTGATCATTCACTTTTCCCTTGTTTTGAAATGCAGAGAAGATAAAAAAAGGGGGAAATTACGGAAGTGTTAAAATAGTATTGAAGCTTTAAAGGTCACCTTGGTTTTCACGGCATAGGACTGGGCCTAACATCCGTTGGTGTAATAACAGGCAGGGGCGCGTAACGTTTTTGATACAAAGAAACGCAAACAGCCAATGGTATAATTTTGTTTTATACTATATGCTTGGCGTAATGGCGTAACTTAAATACATGAGTGCTGACGTCATCCACGGCGGTGGCGCAATTTAAATACTCGCTTCAGAGCCGTATATAGGCCTATATAGAGATACGGCTCTGCTTCGCTTTACGTTCCAAATAATGATATGCAAAGAAAATATTTATTTTCGATTTTCAAAAAATATAATTTGGACGGGGTGGTTCACACGAGGTAACTTAACCGATGATATATGATACATACCGTAATATACCATATATTGTACCGGTTTCTGATTCTGTTCCATGATGTACAATACCGGGTACTAACGTGCAGTTTCAGTACCTTATAATGTACATATATCTCATGGAGCTATAATTATATACCGTAATATATGGTATGTTATACACATGGGTGTCCAATTCTGTTCGAAATTGGTTCAGTTTATAGTCAACGTCTCATACATATAGCAACATACGAGGTGACCGGTCTAGCAGATTTGTAGCAGTTTCGGGACTAAAGTTGTTAACCTTTACTTGACGTGTGTCTTGTTGTCATCAAATTGTCACGTACCGGTATGTTACGAAGCTTGTACCGTGTTAAACGACCCAGTGATGCAAAATGTATTAAAAAAAAATACCATGATACACGATATACGATATACCTTAACAAGTGTCGAAAATTATGGGTAAGATAACTATATACCGGTATATAATTAAGATAACTATATAAATGTACGAGGATTTTAATACCATTATTATTTTGTATTAAGCATATTGAAAGCTAATATCAACCGATTTAACCGAATAATATGGATTGTGTATTATTTTTGTATGTGTAGTTTCCATTTATTGTAGTTCTGTGGTGTACAGTATACTCAACACTATCGTAATATTACTGTTTACCACTCGGTATATCATGAATCAGAATATTACAGTCAGGGTATCTACCGATACCAATATTGTATGCCGATATCATATACCGATAATAGTATACCGATGTCATATACCGATAATAGAATACCATGTCATATACCGATAATAGTACACCGATATCATATACCGATAATAGTACACCGATATCATATACCGATAATAACATACCGATATCATATACCGATAATAGCATACCGATGTCATATACCGCCAATAGTATATCGATATCAAATACCGATAATAGTGCACCGATATCATATGCCGATAATAGTTTACCGATATCATACACCAATAATAGTATACCGATATCATATACCGATAATAGTATTCAGATATCATATACCGATAAAAGTACACCGATATCATACCGATAATAGCATACCGATGTCACATACCGCCAATAGTATATCGATATCATATACCGATAATAGTAGGCCTATACCGATTTAGTAATATATCAGGGTAATAAAGATATATTTGTTTTTGGCCATTGTGTCGGTATATCGGTAATCGGACCAGCACACTCCACCGTTGATAGTTTCATGTGACGGTAAATAATGAAGCTCATCATCAATGCCACATCATGGTTAACCGACCCCTGTTGCATATTCATGTTTTCAACGTTAACCGATACGGTACCTATACCGTTAAGCGATGGGTATTATACTGATATTTTACCAAGTTTTAAGGCGTGAATCGTATACTGATATTTACCGGTTTAAAGGGGTGAGATATATCCATGTGTAAATTTGTTAAGGTTATCCACGTAAGTGTTTCTTATATAAAAAAAAAAACTATTGTACATTAAAACTGAGCAGCTAATTGTGATATATCTCTTTATTCTGTACTATACTGATGCGCAATATTGTGCGCTAACAATTGTTTAGAAAGAAAACTGGTAAAAAAATAAAATGTTAATACAAATATATCTTGTTTTTTCTTTCTTTCTTGTGTTATAGGATTTTCCCTTTTTACCTAACCACACACCCATACATATACACGCATGCAGGTGTGCATTACATTAAAAAAATACTGTGAAAAGTCAATGGGAAAAATCAAAGTCAACAGGACATATCTCCTGTCACCCCACCCCAACCCCCACCGTGATCACCGCCCATGGGTTGATGTTTATGTACTCCTCTGGTACATGCCGCCCATAGTTGATACCAAATGTTTCATCCGCGCCGGCGTGATTTACTTATAACGGTATGAAACGCTATCAAAAACAAACAATGATTTCTTCTTTAAACGTTTCAGATCCTATTAATCAGTTGCTATTGTCAATATTCCCCGTCTTGCTATTTATGACCCCCAGACGATAGCCCCGAACAACACCCGAATGATTACAGACTGCGCGGAAATATTACATTTATTACAAACATTAATAAACTGTTATTCATCCCCGTGGCTTGACCTGCATGGGTTCATTCTGAGGCTTTTATGTCTGTCTGGCGTCACTCGTCTATCTCGGTTCTCTTTCGTAAACAATTTATTCGGTTGCGCACGTTTTTACCTGTTTTATAATTTCCTCGCACGCAGGATGGCCAACCGAATGATATAAATTGAGAAAATATATATAACCCATATTTACTATTGTCGGTGCGGGGGTGGGGTCTCTTCAAACAGACATAGGCTATTTTCCAGATTGTTTTATATTTCCCCTCAACATGTCTATATTTTGGAGGGGGCACACCCCCCCCCTCCCCCCTCCCGCCTCATATACGCCACAATCAGGAGATTTCAAGTTACCCTTTGTCATAACCGACAAGCTTTGTCCAATATCAGATGATTTGCAGTGACGTCATCTTGACAGGCAACAGGGAACTATATGTCAGGAAGGAACATCCCACAATAAACAGACATAAACGCATATATGAAAATGCTTGCATATGTAGTGCAACACGTGACTTGGAACCATATATTATTTTCCATATAGCTGAACTCAGACTATATTCCACTACGCAGACTATAAAGACGCGCGCGTAGTTTTCACACACTAGAGCCAGTTTGGACGCTCGCGTACTCTGGGTCAGACCCCGCAATCGTGATCTCCCTTCCGGGATGGATAACACCACTCGAGGGGGGGGGGATAAAAAAAATAGTCAACCTGTGCATTGCATTCCATTTAACGCTGATCTCTCACCAATTCTCCATCGTGGACGCGACCAGGATCAATGTAACTGCCTCCATGGGGGAGGGGGGGGGGGTGGGGGAAATCGTGATCTCCCTTGCGTTCTCAAGTGTGAACAAGGCCATACTCTCAACGCGTGGAAAAATACCGCGCACGGGTATATAGAATACGCCCTTGGCTTATGGCCATGTTCACACTTATTCGCAAGGGAGATCCCGATTATTACCCTAGCCCTCAATGACATAATTTAAATCGATTAATGCGTCGCACAATTACGCTCAAAGTTGAGCGCGTATGTACTGCAAAACTGGACTGTAGAATGGGTAGAATTTTGGGTTCAAATTTTGACAAGTCTGTCAATTCAGTTCGGCCACGCAAACCGACACGCCGTCTAAGAAACTATACGCTAAATATAATTGATTAATGATTATTAGTTCAAATATGTTTAACATGCTATACATGTGTTGGAAATACGTTTGGAAAAGAAGTATTGGCCTAAATAATAAATGTAACGCCAGATTAGACCGTTTATACGTTAAGTTGTGACGTTACTTGTCACATTTGGCGGTTTGAAGTTATGGCTGAATTTGGGCCTACTAACTCCAACTTCCGGCAACTTCAATCTGCACTGTTAAAGTTCCTTCTAGGTCAGGTAGGCCCTAATGTGGCTCACTCCAATAATATAACTCATCGACGGACACGTATGCAACAGCTGAAGGTGGCCAAAGCTTTTTCTCCAGCGCGTCTTGACGCGCTATAAAACCATTGTTACCAGTCCCTCGCGCGTCCGAAATGAACATATTTGATTGGCTGGATGGTACAGTCGATGCACCTGTATTTGTGACCGCTTTCTTCCGAGAAAAAACAATTTCTGTGACGTATCGTGCAAATGACACTCCTTAGCCTATACATACATTAGGTACATTAGGCTCCACTAGATGGTCAGTGTGCAAAAACTGTCATCTGCGCAACGTTTTGGGCGATCGGCGGCATTGACCGAAATGACTGATGACGTCATCAACCCCAAATGAAACAGTAAGGGTAACTCAATACATACATGGCGAGCGGTGCATTTTTTAAATAGGAACCGGTGGCGTGTACAGTCCCAATCGCCACTAGAAAATAAAAAAAATACTACAAGATTTTACTACAAGAATTAAGGCACAATTTTGCATTAAAGTGCCGCTAAGAGTTTCTTATTGTTTTTTCTCTATAATTTAGACGGGACGTTCATATTGTTAACCTTTTATTTTTAAGTGCATGATCTTTCACAAGCAAATAAGCAAATTATTATTATATTGACATGAGTGACGGCATTTCATGAGTGAGGCATATGGTCCTATATTTAAAAAATGATTAGCCTATAGCACCTAATTACCCAATACCGCCTAGGAAACAAATTCGCGCGTCGTAAAAGTTTTATACGTTGGCCGGCTTAGCTATTTTCTACAACAAAATTATGAATGCGAACGACATCGACGGAGATATTATAAAGTATGTCCGATGTCGAGCTCAGCGTCAGCGAAACAACATTAAAGAGAAGGCGACGTGTTCTTAACATTCGGGAAAAAGACACTATAAGACAAGGATGACAGGTGAGCCTAAACATACCAGTGCCGATAAGGGAACACAAGTTCAGACTGACAAGTTCGTAACCACGAAATTATAATAGGTTGCAAATAACAAGATATAAGGTCTGGCAACACAGTAACACAGATAATGACACAATGATAAACAGTATCCTATTGGTTGATTCCGGTATAAGCCCCACCCTGACCAAAAGAAATTTAAATGGTTATTCAGTAGTGCAGTTGGATATCAAATTACACCGATCCGAGGTAGACAATCTCAAATCACGCAGGTCCGTGGTATCACTCAATCTTGAATCAGTAGGTATCCATTTAGTAGTACAACGTGTAGGCCCGAACTGTATTAGTACATATAGTAGTATAACATATAACTTTAGAACTACAACATCTAACTTCTAGTACAAAAACGTATAAAGTTACTAGTACAACATGTAAGTTTAGTACTACAAAGTATAAATTTAGTACTACAACGTGTAAATTTAGTAGTACTACATGTAAATTAACTACTACAACGTATAGATTTAGTAGTACAGCATGTAAATTTAGTACTCATAATAGGTTTACTCGAAATACGGTGACCCTTTTGGCGTTCCATACTATATCACCAACTATTACGACGATTTGCATCATAATTGTTCTCTGGGTCGTCAACATCAGAGAACTAGAATTGTTCCAAATATAGATGCATTCCTAAGTGGCGATTGGCAGTGACCAATTAGGTATTTGGTAGCTCAGTGGTATAGAGCTTTACAACTAGACACCGAAGGGTCCCGAGTCACTTGCTTTTCACCATTTCCAGATTTGTCCAACTATAATGTATACATTATTCAATTAGTTAGACGCAATAAGGTTCTATATTTTGCATACTTTAAAGCATAATAAACGGTTACAAGTAATTTCTATTTCTCTTCTCCATTCACCTTCGTTTAAATCACACTAGCATGGAGAGCTAGTGCCCCTCCCCTTGCGCACGCCATTGTTTGGACATACGAAAGCGTTATTTCGTGCCAGAAAATAATTGTCTCCCAATCCTGTTCCTCCTCTCTTATATTTTTGCTGATATATTAGTCTGGTCCGTTGCCAAACAAATACATCACATTGGACACTTGTCACTTGGGTCAGAGTTCAATAATAACAATGGTGCGACTTGACAAAGTGCCACGTATTCAAATCGCAAGCTCAGTGCAAAAGAGAGATTATCGCTTACAATGATTGTATAGGGGATGGATATTTAAAATTTGTTATAAATGAATTTGTTGACAGGCCAAACAGTGGAGAGATCAGATGTTTAGAATAGAAAAAACTGAGGATTTTCATTTGCAACTTTTAATGTCCATCGATCGATGCATTCTCGGGATTGCATTTTACCCCTACTGAAGAATGAATCAGTCCATGATCACATATAGGCCTATCACACTTGTGTAATGATGCAATTAAAAACCCTGTCTACAAATGGATCAGTCTAGCTCATTTACCTCATGATAATTTCAGACATTGCAGTTTGTAAATTCCACTAGAATAAATTACTTCCTTGTTTGAGAAAATTTTATAATAAAAGCTATCTTGAATATTGCAATATGTTATTATGAAGGAAGCTCTAGTTCCAGCATGCTAATTGAAAAGAATATTTTTTACAAGAAAGATGAAAGACAGAAAAACTTAATACAAAATGGTGGTGATGATAGAGGGGAATGGGAGGTGGAAAGAGGAGGCGCAAAGAGCTAGAGGGGGAGGTGGGAAGAGGGGGAGACTAAGAGAGAGGGGAGATGGCGTAGGATAAGGGTGGTGTGGAAGAGTAATAGGATATGGGGAAGGGTAGTGGTGGTGGGGATGGGGATGGTTACCAATGGGGAGCAATATTAAGGGACTAATTTTCTCCCAAGTCAACGAAAAACAATATATATTTTATATTCACCGTATAATTTATTTTGCCACTTACGAGCTTCCTTTCTATATTATATATTTCATATATTATCTTGTTAATTAAGGAATCCTTTAATTGCCTCCTAATTTATACACACAATGTTCAAAGTAATTTATTTGTGTAACTTATAAGATTCCTCATTTCTTTATTAGTAAAATATTTATGTTTTAAGATTAAGGAACCTTAAAATGTTTTTTTTTCTTCTCCAAATCAATGCATGGGTTTTACATAACGTCTGTGTTCAATTTTTATATTTTTTGCCCTTATATCAACTCAGCAAAGTATTAATATTGTAAGGAACATTCTGTTGACCATACCTCCTAATTTGCTCAGACCGTCGTAATAGCACAGTTTTTAACGTCTAATGTTTCAAATAACTCTCAAGATACTTGTCTCACATGAACAACCTTATTAAGGAAGCTTTTAAACACTATATATTCTAATTATCTTCCGTAATCAATGCACACTTATTATGTTCAAATCATGTATTTGTGTAACTTACAAGATTCCCTAAAATCGTTATCAGCCTGAGTAAAATATTGAAATTTTAAGGAGTCACATAATGATCATACTTTCTAATACTACTCCAAATGAGTGCACAGTGCTCAAATAATTTTTGCAGGAAAACACAGATTTCCTCCATATCCTCTCTAGTGATATTGACCTAACATTTTTATCTCATTAAAATTCGTATCGGTAGCTCAGAAGTCGCTAACGTGATATATAGCCTATATCTTGCACGTACAATACTACATATACTAGCCTATAATATAATATGAAGCCTATCTTATGCATAGGATTTGCATCCTTGTTTTGCATCAATTGTTTATGTAACTCACAAGATTCCGTACCATTTCACTTTATCAACGTTTTAACTTGTAAGGAACCTTTGAATGAAGAGAATGAACCTTCTAATTTCCTCATGCCAATGCGCAGCTGTTGTAAGTTTTATGTTCCAAATATTTCTTTGTGATCCTTGCAACATTCCATACCATTCCCTGTATCCTATTAAGGAAGCTTTCAAAGACATTTTCATAGATAAGGAACCTTCTAATTCCCTCAAAACTAATACACAGCTGTTGTAAGTTTTATGATCCAAATATTTGTTCACGATACTTACAAGATTCGATACCATTCCCTGACTCTTATTTATTACGTTTTAAGGAAGATTTCAAAGACCTTATCATAGATAAGGAACTTCTAATTTCCTCAAAGCTAATGCACAGCTGTTGCAGGTTTAATGATCCAAATATTTGTTCACGATACTTACAAAATTCCATACCATTCACTGACTCCTATTTATTACGTTTTAAGGAAGCTTTCAAAGACCTTATCATAGATAAGGAACTTTCTAATTTCCTCAAAACTAATGCACAGCTGTTGTAGGTTTTATATGATCCAAATATTTGTTTGCGATCCTTGCGAGATTCCATACCATTCCCTGACTCCTATTTATTACGTTTTAGGGAAGCTTTCAAAGACAACATAGATAAGAAACTTTCTAATTTCCTCACAGAGCTAATGCACAGCTGTTTTATGATCAAAATATTTGTTTGTGATGCTTGCGAGATTCCATACCATTGTCTGCCTCCTATTAAGGAAACTTTCAGAGATCTTATCAGAGATAAGGAACCTTCTAATTTCCTCAAAACTAATGCACAGCTGTTGTAAGTTTTAAGTTCCAAATTTTTGTTTGCGATCCTTGCGAGAATCCATACCGTTCCCTGACTCACCTTTACTACGTTTTAAGGAAGCTTTTAAAGACCTGATCATACATGAAGAACCTTCTAATTTCCTCATGCCAATGCACAGCTGTTGTAAGTTTTATGTTCCAAATATTTCTTTGTGATCCTTGCAACATTCCATACCATTCCCTGTATCCTATTAAGGAAGCTTTCAAAGACCTTATCATATAAATAAAATGGATACTTATGTTCAGAATAATCGGTTCAACCTAGGGTTATGGTATCGTTTTTAAAAGGTGGGGGTTGCAAGTAGCAAAACCTACCAAAACGTTTTTCAATTGGCTCAGATGAACACTTGAAACTGAACACATCCCTTAGTGAGAAAGTTTACTAACATATTCATTAAATTAGGAATCTGTGAGTTTTCGGTGTCACTGGAAACTTGTGTGAATTTGCTACTTGCAACCCCATCTTTAAGATCATGTTTAAGCTGTGAGGAACATTTTTATAAAAAATCGTAATATTAACAATAAAGTTATTGGTATTTTGGACCCCAGAATAGATTTTATATGTTATTGTATATAATAAAAAAAAAAAGTGATAATAAGTTTTTCATTTTATTGGCTCAAAAAGTCTCATCAATAAAATCAAACAACAAATACTGAATAATTAATTCTGAATAAACAAATACTTAGGTGTCAAAAAATACCAAGAAAATAAATAAATACATAAATAAATATTATACTGTTGATTCGATGGATAGGGAAAAAAACATTGACTTACACACTAGAGTCAATGGTCAATGGTATCTTCATAAACTCCCTAACATCTGACCCTCAAACTAACCCTAACCAACCATAAAATATGCTTAGAAATCATATAGATTAAGACAAAATGTTCTCTTTATATATTCGTGTAGAAAGTGAAGCTGTATCACTGTAGTATAATAGTCTATATAACGTTTAATGTAATGAACAGTTTGAAAATGAGTTTGAACATTTGCAGTTTTATATTATATGGTACCAAAGTATGTGCTATATTCTGTCATATTCTAAATACACTATGAAGGTCTACCATTGTAGTATGTTGTATATTCTAAGTCACATCCCACAGCAATAAACAGTTTGAACATGTGTAGTTTTATATTATATGATACTAATATTAACAACATGTAGCTTAAACACCAAAGTGTGTGCTATATTCTCTCATATTCTAAATACAATATGAAGTTCTACCATTGTAGTGCCCTACATATTCCAAGTCACATCCAACTGTAAGACACAGTTTGAATATGTGTAGTTTTAAATAACATGGTACTTCCAATGCAACATCCATACAAATAAAGAAAACAGTTGAACGATGGCTTATAGGGGAATTTTACAATGAAACCAGATTGATTCATGGCTTACATTGTTAAGAGATGTCTTTGCATATTAGATCTAGAAAGAACTACATATATACATATTGCCATGAAACCCAGAGGATATTACTAGTAACAAGTACACATTAAGTACAAAGGAAAATGTAATGATTCTTAAAATCTAACTTTTAAATGTGTCTACCATTAGACCTTATGATAAAAACATTGGTAGAGAAATAAAGAGTGTTCCAAATTTCTGATGTAAGACAAAATTTTTCCAAAAATACATGAAATTCAAAAATTATATGAGAGTAACTGACAGGGGCTCCTCAATTTTTTTTTCAAGAATTTGTCAGTACACTGTCTGTACATTTTGGCTACACCCCAGTTACACTACAGATGATTCCTACCCACTAATGACTTTTGAACATTAATATTTATTAAATATTTATTATTGGTTAATTTATTATTGTTTATTAATTCTCACATAAAATATAACAAGAACAAATTAAACAAATTTTCTTTACCAAAAATGTAACAGACACCAAGCTACTAGTAACTCATAAAATAATAAATATTGCACTCACCTATATTCACTACCATGAAAGAAAAACCCTGATAAAACATGTGATGTCACATACCCTGCATATACATATTGCAACCAGAAACCTATTTGGGGTTTCATCAAAATTATATTGCATCAAATGAAACATGTGATGTCACATACCCTGCATATACATATATATTGCAAACAGAAACCTATTTGGGGTTTCATCAAAATTATATTGCATCAAATTAAACATGTGATGTCACATACCCTGCATATACATATATATTGCAAACATAAATTACCATTTGGGGTTTCATTAAATTATATTGCATCAAATGAAACATGAATTATCTCATAAATCTTGCTCATAATTTTTCTATTAATTCTGTATTTTTGCACTCTTTGGAGAATGTAGCTTATAGCAACATAAAGTCTGCAGCATAATATGTAATATCAAACTGTAACGAATTTATAAATAAATCTCCACAACTAAAAGCTTATAATCTGTCCATATGAATATATGTCCATTGCATTCAAAAGTGTCAGATATCAAATAAAATATAAAAAAATATCTGAATACAACTAATTCAATTTGGCAACACTTAATCAACAAACCTTAATCATTATCTTGAAGAATAATCAAATAAACATTACTAATAAAAAATAAAGCTATACAGTTTAAACTGATTTTTTTCGGGTGATTATAATCAGGGTGCATGGAGGGGTAAGGGGGGGTGGCAGGAAAGGGGGCAGGGGATATATCTACCTCCCCACTTTTTGAGAATGCCCCCATTGACATTTTTAAGCTTTGTTTACACGACCCAAAAATAAATGCACATAATTTTTCCATCGTACACAATTTTATTGCATCATGTTAAATCAATTTTGTTTAGACGTGTAAGTAATCAATGAGGGTGCGTAAAATATTGCTGCGATTCAACAGAATTATTACACCCCCATAGATTTATTACACATTTGACTACTTTGCTGTAACTGTGCCAAACAACACATGCACTTTCAATAAGCAGCCAATTTCTGCCAGGACGTTTGATCCTCGTTATTAGTAGTAGTAGTAGTAATTCTCCATTTTGATCTTTTCAGATATTTGGAGCCGCGTTCTATGATTCACGAGGGGTGGCTTTACAAATCTGTCGGCATGAATGAAGTTGCATGAAATTGCTTCTAATTATAGCCCAACAAGAAGAGGAGTACAAAGATGATGAGTTGAGAGCATGCCTGTAAGGAGGACGCCGCCTGGTATTTACATGGTATGGAAATATCTCCAATCTTTGGACATTTGCCTCTGTTACTCATCGGTATGGTGTCGTCAGTGTGGGCACAGGTTCCATTGACGATGCGGAATGCCCCGGTAGCAGAAACCCTACGACAGAACACCAAAAAAATATTGAGCACTACAAATAAGTTTGTTCACCCTTTTTAACCCTTAACCGCACCTCCGTACTGGCAGGCCTCGAAACTGTGAGTAGCGACTGCAAACCGCGGCCGCGTCTAGTGATGCTCAGTGGAGCGTGACCTGACGTCACTCCCAGGAGCATGCGCAAAGTGGAGCG
>JAODFY010241762.1:0-16257 GCA_027580055.1 Paracaudina chilensis | reverse complement strand
AACTCCTCGTTTTGTGACCCAAAACCACGAAATCAATGATGCAAGACATATATTATGGATCAACCTTTTATCTAACATATCTAAATCACCAAAACAATCCACCGAAAATTAAAGTACAAATTAATCTATATACTTTAGCAATTTTTATTAGCAGTACAATGCAAAGTGTATACATATGGTAAACTACACTTGCCATTCCTACGTCATGAAGGGCACTGTTCAAAGTCTTTTTGAAATATCCGTCCAGAAAGGTTAAAAAATCGTTTCTCTAAAAATAACAATTTTAGCATTTTTATATTTTAGTAACACCAGACAAAAAAAGGGCACTTGAATGGTCTAGACGTGTATTTTGAAGCCTACACTAACTCGCTCACAAACCCCACAAAATGCTGGACCCCTTCACACGCGCTTGTGTCAGCCAACATATAATATGTTTTAATTATAGTATCTCCTGTTGCTTTTTAAGTGACTAAAACGGACACTGCCCAGAGAACGAATTCATACCAGGGCACGCGACGTAAGAATACATTTGCATACACACCGCGAAGAAATCTTTCCCAGAGTCGATACCGGCAGTAAGATTTCATATATTTTTGCCCATATCCGGGAATCGCTGCAATAATAACACGCAGTATTCCATCGTCGTGATCGATCTTACTATTTCAGAATAAGGGATGTATTGTAATCAGGTTTGAATATCACAATTGTATGACACAACATTGTATGACTTCAAGGAAACCGATACCTCCGCAGGGTCGATATACCGGCAGTAAGATTTCAATATCGCGGTATCGTCGCACCACTAAGATACAGTATTTCATGGTCGTAATCGATCTTTTACAGAACAAGATATACAAGGTGATCAGCTTTGAATATTGTTATGATAAATTTGCACAAATACACCCAGGGGAACCTTCTCCAGGGTTGTTAATTATATACATCATTATTTTGTGGCAGAACAGGCGAAATATTATCCCGATGGATTTTACGCACCAACAACTCTGGTAACAAGCATTAAGTGTGCTTTACAAATCAGACATAACATATATCGAACGCTAGAGGACTTTGAAATAAAATTATCTCCTCTACTAATTTGCGGTTTAAACCCCAAAGGCAGTAGAGTATTGATCAAATCAATACCATTTGAAAGCAAATTATATGTAGCCATGCAAAAAGAGTGATTGTTTTTTTTATAATATATTGCACCTCTCACTTTCAGAAAGTAAAAAATATATATATTTAATGATTTTTTTTCTGTCTCACACATACCAAACCAAAAATGAGGTTACCAGTCTATTATTTTCCAGCCCCAAATATGCTGGAGTATTTAAGTGACTAAAACTGGCTGATGTTGGCGGCTGCTGCTCCTCCACCACCATTGTGCTGCTTTTAATACTCGGGTTATCTTCGTGGGGACATCGTGCTGCTGTTACGATTGTTGTTATTGCAGCTCCTACGATCGTTAGTTATTCGTGACCATGCTCGCGCGATTAACCGGTGTCGGTGCTTCTATTGCTTTTCGTTCAATTGATTGTGCTGCTATTTGCCCATTTGACGCTCCATAGCAAACTGTACACACGGCGGCATACTTGTACACAATGTGGCAGAGCTGATACACACACGCCACCAAATTGATACACACGGCAGAAAACAAACACACACATACGGCGCTTTTGTTTACCTCTAAGCAATATGGATTTTAGCCCTGAATGAAAACTTATAAAAAAGAGCCCAAGGGCACTATGGTCCTTGCTTAGGGGTATATGGTAACGATATTTATATACATAATATCACAGCAAGTTTGGGCCAAAATTGTCTAAATAATTGTGGACCCACATGTACATATTATTAGCCAACACTTTTTGTGGTCTGAAATGTGTGTTGGTCAAAACATAATTTGAGGTGAAAAATTATGGGGTGAAAAATTTGGTGGGACAAAATATGGGGGGGGGCATCTTTAGGAGGCGATATATGAGACGAGAGACCATATTGAGAAAGCAACACCATTCTATACCTTGCAGCCAATCATATTCATCCAGAAGCAAATACCAGAAGCCGATATCCGGTACTCAGCTTGTGCAACTGCAGTTCTTAGTGGATGCATGCTGAAACCACAAAAAATGAGTGAAATAACAAAGTGAAATGCTATTTGCTATTGAGATATTCTACATTTTACTCTATCAACTTCTGAGTTTTAATATCAAGCTGTAAACTTAATCTATTTCACACTCTAAACGCGACAGCCTCTCAAAAAATCGCGTGTTCATTTACCCGCGACTAGTAGGATATCCAGGTGGAAAAGTATTTTAACCAATTGTATGAATGATTATTCATATGCAATTCTTGCGCTCATTACTCGGCATTGAGTTACTGTATTCCAGATGGTATATAATGTCGAATCTTGTCAGTTTTATGCAAAGCTAAAACATATGAAGATTGGATGAATCGTTTGGAAGTTATGATTTTTCAAAAGGTCACTAGAAACCAAAATGGCGGAAAATCGGGAAATTCGATTACACTTATGCGATTCTGGGGGTACCATGGTTGGACATTTTATTTTTTCGGCCTGTAGGATTTTTTTAAAGTTGAAGTCACTGAACCGTGAAATCCTGGGTGAAGATCAAGGTCAAACTTTTGCTCAACATACACCCCTCAAATTTGAAAGCTTTTCACTTGTTCTTTCCAATAAGCCATGTTTGAGATCTGGGGGGTACTGAGTTATGGACGTGGTAGAACAGTGAAATTATCCGGGCATGGGCCTATGATAGACTAGGCCTATGTATGCAGGGCTTTTACCATAGTTAGCTCATTGATATAGATTCCTTTCAATCAAGGGCGTAGCCAGGATAACATTTTGGAGGGGCGATTTCATGTAAATGCGAATGCTCTACACTGTTATATGCCTGGGGTGCTTCTTTTACTCTCATTTTGGAGGGGGCGACCGCCCCAATCGCACCCCCTGGCTACGCCTATGCTTTCAATTGAATTTATGACAGTTCTACTTCATTTAATACATGCTACCATGACAAAATCCAACAACCCGAAACAAGGAACGTGACTGAATTCCTCTGTGTATTCAGTACGCTGACGGAGTGTCTTCTGTACACAACGCGTTCTCCACAGGTCACGGTGTGAACTGGACTAGTATGGACCATAGTCTCGGTAACTCGCTCACATATTTCAGCACCCGGAGTTGCGAAGCCATAGCCTGTGTTAAACCACGTACGGTCAACGTGTCGAAATCGGGCACGTGCTTCTGGCAGGCTAAGCTGTCAAGGGAGTGGGCGTGGTATAGGGCAGACTTCATTAGCGTATTTTCGTTCCGTGTTACAGTATGGGGTTAACAAAATACATTGGTAAGAATGCACATATTAGCGGATTCGATACTTGTATAATATTTGTCTAAAAAAATCGGAGAGGGATACCAAATAAATTTTACGGACTATTGTAAAAAAACAAGGGGGTGGGGGATGTCATATTTTGACATAGCATTTCACGATGTTATCCTGATAAAAAAATAAAAAAAAAAAGCGTAACGATAATATAGACGACTAATATAGAGCCAGTATCACATTTGCCAATTCAACTTTTTTGTACACGTGTAAATTATTAAGTGTAGGCCTTATCAAGCATGTGTGAGATATGACATATTTTAACGCCGAGTAGATATTTTTCAACTGACATAAGTGCCTACGCTTCCAGGACATTATTTAACGAAATGCCATATTACTTTAATTTATGCTGAGTACAACACAGAACTACATGAAGTTCCATTTTATAAGTATTTGGCCTGATTCAGCCAGGATTCGAACCCCCAAACTGCTAGCTGATAAGTAGATGCACTTACGCCCTAATCACTCAAGTTCGCCAAGTGTTTCAATCAATTATTTACGTGACTGTTCTTATAGACATGCAGTGTCAATTGTGCAGAGGTAGAGTACATGCACAGAATACCCAATGTAACACACAAACCATGTTTATAAATAATGTACCCTCTATTAAACCGTCTATTATATGAAATATCGGTATTATCGTTTTTTGCAGGGTTTATCTGGATATGTTTGTACTGTACATTTATCGTTGATAATTTAATGGCGTATACGTTGACGTGCAAAGTAACGGATATAATCTAAATATTCAGGGGCGGTAAGAGAAGGGGGTGGGGAGCATATGGTGCATGTGTCCCCACTTTTCTCCAAAGCATGAACAAGTTTTATTTTTCAAGTTAATTGAACAGTGCCCTTCTCCAACCTCGTAAATGCCATTCTCTAAGCTCATAATTCCAAGTACTCTTTTGAAAGTACAACGCTTGTCACATCCACAGAATTAATCCGCATTTACACAAAGAGGCGGGAACACATTATTGAACATGTGGTAATTGTTGAAGGTTTAAACGTATTGAAGCGAATGGTACACATTCTACGGGAATTTCTTTCGGGTGTTTATCAGCCATTTCTCCTCGTTAATATTGTTTTTGCCTTTTCGTTTTTTCATGTACTTGAAGTTATTGTCCCATCAACTAGTTCCCACGATGGTCAAGAAACACCGGCGTACACACACACACGCGCAAGTAATGATTAATTTTATTAACATGTTTTTAACATCCCGGATACAAAGTGTACTTTATTGTTGAAACTTTGGTTTGTAAAAAAGTTTTTGGTTTTGGTACTATAATTTAGATTCTGGTTCTTTTATTCATAGTCATTGAAGTTGCTGGTGCCGTGCTCCTCTTGATAACTGTCGGTTTCTTAATGTTCATTTTCAGGTTAGTGGATTAAGTAGTATTTTGGAATTGGTTAATTGCAAGTAATTGAAAATACATTTGCATATTATGTTGGGTCATAATCGTTAATTGCAAGTAATTGAAAATACATTTGCATAGTATGTTGGGTCATAATCTAACCGCAAGTTCAGATTAAGAGGGGCCATGTGGGTGTACGAGGCGGGGAGGGGGTGACGGTTAGTGCATTTTGTCCCAAGTATCCGCCCAAAATCGGGCAGAACTAGATGCATTATTGTATATCACCAGTGTATTCAATGGACAGTACAGTATGTCTGCCCGAAGCTGTTTCCCCAGCTGTGCTGCCCGAATGTGATATAACTTTACCCCCAATTTTTGGCGCGCTTGGTGGCTAACTGGTTTCCCCTTTTTAATGGTCTTTTTTCAGTACTTTGTGATGTGATGTAGCTTTATTTCATATGCGTTACCAGTCAAGAGCATTAGTAGACCTCAATCTTCCCCGACTTTAAACCCCACCTCACTCCCGGCAGAAATAGGCAAACTGTTTTTGAAAATAATGTATTAAAATGACTATTTTACAGTGCGAGTGTAAAAGTATGTCCGAATTGATTTGTGATAACCTACCCATGATAAATAAGTTTCGATAAATCCGCATATGGGTCTACCTACTTTAACATGACCCACATAGAAGCAGTTTCCAATATGATGGGTTGTCTGTATTACTATTATATATTATATTATATTTGCCATAGGTAATAAGGAGAAATGATGAACATTTATAGTTATTCCAAAACTTTGCAGAAGATATCATCATTTTGCCCCTTAAAAAACCCAAATATTATCAAAGAGTATTCAAACTACACTCCCTTAGCTTACAAATTGTGTGTGGGGGGGGGGCGAGTGACACCCTCCAGTAAAGTCGGTCAGCCTAAAATTAGGTTATGGCCTATTGTGACAATTTTGGGCCAATAATTATATAATATATGATATATATATAAATATATCCCCAAATTCAACCACATTTTCCATAATGTCTGGAGAATTACCGAAATAATCTCAAGAGACTAACAATTACTAACAATTATGTTGAAAAATGATTCATATTTAAACAGTAAATCTTATATGTGTAAACAATAAATTGAATTAACACTTGCTCTACTTGTAACTCAAAGGAACTATTTTCGAAATTTTCATATATTATTCATTTTTTTTTTTTTACACATATATCATATGTCGCTGAACAAAACTCATAAAACCTGTTTCCGATAATAGGTCGTTCATTGAACGCTACGTGAAATACAGTTTCTAAACATATTATTGTTCCCTAATTACATACGTTACATGTATGCAATATTCTAGTACTAATACTTTGTAGACCTTTCCACATGTCCATATATTTCATTAATTAAGAGGTTGAGAGGAGCAATTCAAAAGTTGGTGTTGACGCAAACGTTCGGGAAATATGCATTTAGAAACTGCAAATGTATAGAAAGTGCACAAACGAGTACAGAAACCTACGGTACTGTAAAAATGTATAGAAAACGTAGTAGGGCCTTGATCAAGACTATGCATGCGATTCAGTAGAAAGTTTTACAGCCTCCATTACATTCCGTGGCGTCCATGTTCCCTCTGTCCCCGTCTTTGCGGTTAGGGTCTACAGTTTTTAATTAAGGATGTAGTTCGATTTCGATGCCAAATACCCATTTTTTTAGTATATTGCAGTACTTGTATTTTTTTTATATCTATTTCGGGGGATGGGCGATGGGGGGGGGGGGGGTGACGTCCGTTGTGCAACTGTATCGTAGCCGTATTTCTGTAACCATATAAACTTAAATAAACTGAAATGTTAATATGCACTATGAATGACACAAATCGGTTCATTATATTATTTTCGTGTTAATTTTTCAGGGCAAAATCAACCGTAAGTCAACCGACCGACACTAAAGACGTGCCATATAACGGAAATGCATACCATAAGGAGGAATATGGTCATAAGGAGGAATATGGTTATATCGTTATTTGAACATGGATTGCAGACCATATGTTTGTTTATATTCATTGCTTAAATTCATTGCTTCGTAATCATTTAGCATTTTGTTACATTGTAGTTGAATAAACATTACGTAACACATTAGTTCCAGTTAGCATTATACACAGATATAGACGCTATTTAGTTTAGTGTCATTGTACTTTATCGGGACGAAGATTGATTTTTAGTAAAACTATTCTGAAGGATTCTGGAATAAATTCTGGAGAGTGTGAAAAACATTGAAAATACTCTATTTTCGGGGCACACTTCCAGAAACGTGTATTTCAAACTCGTAAATTTATAGGAGATCACTGGAAAAGATTTAAAGACTTGAAGTAATAGGGGTTAGCGGGGTAGTTCCCTTTTGCCCCCCTCCCCTGGAAAATAAAAGAGTATGAAAAATTATGTTCCCACATTAAGCGTATCACACAATGTTTTTTATGCTCAATACAAAAATGAAGAGCCCAAATTAAGCCCCTAACCATTCAGCGCTCGTTTTGTCCGCCTTCGACGGACAAACCGTGGGTGTCTTTTTGCCCCACCCGATGCTGTGGATTTTATGCGAACGCCCATGCTGGAAGTTCAAGGGGAATGTGAATTAGTCACCCAATAAACACGTGCCTATATAAGTCTCATAGGGTATACATCACAATTAATTGCCCCATTGACACACTATTTGTTTTATTTAAATGTATTTCGCAAGTCCATAACACCCTGGTTGAACATCACATCGCCCTTAGGGTACCTCTTTATGGAAACTGACAGTTTAAACAATCATAGCATACCTTCACCGTTTACATTTGTTGCTAGGGGTGAGGGTTTTTACTGACAGTGCATCGCCCATAAAAGCTGCCTTGGCGAAGGAACATCACAGTCACCAAGACAATTATACATTTATTGGTTTAAATCACCTCGAAGGTCAATCTTCACCATTTTTACAGCATCTGTAGTTCAATTTATTATATTCATCTTCAATGCCTTTCGAATGATGGCATATTGGGAAAAAGGTTAACATTTGGGCATATATAATTCAGCTCACAGCTAATTATGGTGTTTACCCATTAACTCCATACTTCGGCTATTTTTAACATGTACCGGTATGCTGTTAATTTAATTATATATGTTAATTATTTTCTATTCTTTTTAGTTTATTCACTCAGAGTATTTTTAGGCAAGTGCTTGAAATATTAGTAGGGGGTGTACGGTTTGGTTGGGGGAAGGTACCAACATTTTCAATATAATGCATGGTTATATTTAACCGGTTTATAAGTAAACAAGGGAAGGAAGATTACACGATTCATGTTATGAAGCATCTGTTACTTGATCAATCGCGTACCATGCATGTTAAGGCCAATGATTTAATACGACACGATCAAATTGTCGTCGTAAACAGTTGATGGTGGATGTTTTGATGGGAGTTTTGACTGTGAGCCATCTGATACACTTGGTACAGAATGTGGTTCAAATTTGAAAGGGATGTTGGAAACGTGTACCGTGCAGTATCGCATTGGACGCGGTGTGAAAGACCCTCAATTGATGCTCATCAGTAAAAAGAACGGTAGTCATCCTTGGATAATTGCCCCCCGTAAGTAGACGGTACGGTTAATACGTTATCAGTTTAATGTGACGTTGCCACATGTTTTCATAATTCAGACTGCATTCTAGCAGTTCATTAATATACCAAACAACTGTATACCACTTGCATAGGAAACGTAAGGATAAACGCAAGAATTGATGGACACTTATTGTAAAGCATTCTCTAGACTGTAAATCGGTTTCAAACTCCCATCTGCGTGGAGTTACGTGTATGCCTTATACGGGCCCGCGAACGGCACTACAGTAGTAACTGGCATGTGGAGAGTTGGATTTTCTACAAATGTGTTTTTTGTTGTTGTTGCTGGACACGGTATATATATTTAGGAGAGGACAGAAGGGTTCTAGGCAAGAAAGTGCGCCCTTGCGCAATCTCGCGAGGTCGTTATATGTGGGTCTATATCTGCACAAACGATGTGCATTCAATTAAAAAGTGAACTTAATATGTGACCATATGTACCAATTTTCCTGTGAATCATACGATGAGTAGTAATTTGAACTCAATTGACCCTGGTGGCCTCCAAATGACCTTCAAAATTGATGATGCTTAGTCACAATTGCTAATTAACATAATGTTTGGAGAATGCTGTTTAGATGTTATATGTGAAGGTTTCATGAAAATAATCATTTTAGATTAAGGAATAGAGCAGAATGAAGATTTTCCTTAATTTGACCTCTGACATCTGACCTTCACCGGCAAAGCGGTTAAGGAGGAGTTGCGGACGCAAACTTTTTTACACACGCATACTCACAAATCATCATCACACTGTTTTACCCCTTACCCGGTAGGTGTTTCGGTCAACATTAAGTACCATATACCAAGTTAGACCCCATGTGTTTCGAAAATCAACCACACATAATATTACCATGGCAACTAAGAGGGTCATAATACCCTCTGACCATCAAACACCTACAATATATCTGCCTCAGGGTTTTGAGATAATTGATGCAAAAATTATAATCTGATAAATGTAAGCAAATAAATGTAAGCAAATAAATATAATAAATTGCGGGGTTTTTAAATCAAGTTCGCTTATTTTTATTATATATTTACAGTACATTTGGTATCTTTTTGTCTAAGATGTAGGCCGTATATTTTTCATAGATTGAAATTTCATGTATCCTTGCCAAAAATGTTGCTACATATCTGGACACATGTGATACATGACAAATCTATACCTATACAACAGCAAATGTAGACAATAGTTGGATTTGTGAATATAAATACACTTTCTGTTTGATTTTCTGTTCGAGTTGTAATATTAGAAATCACATTGAAACAAATAAGTGAGTAGTATGTTCAACTGCCTTGGCAGTTTTTAAAATAATAAAAGTCGGACGTATTTTACTAGCTGGTTTTAGTCGGGTCTTTATTGTTCTTTTTGTTCTTTATGTTTACCGTGCTACTGTGATTGTGCTGTAAAATCACTGCAAATCAGAGAAACACTTGGGACCCCTCAAATAACAATGTCTGAAGTTCAGCCTAATATACCTTGGCAAACTCTAATCTGAAATAGCGCTCTCAATTCGCTGATAAAATCGAGCGTGAGACAAATGCTGACAAAGGTGAATGCATGCCAAATTGCTAAAAACCCGTTCAGTCGAATCCCATAATAAGTGGTCGAACAAATAACAACCTAATACGGACACATCTAGCCCGAATGTGAGCCGAAAATACGAATAAACAGGATCAAAATCTCTCTCAAATATCCGAAATCTAAATTACCCCAAACACCAACCTAGCTAACAGGACACACTGAGATATAGATTATGCTACACTATTATCAAATAAACTGCCACAACAATTCGTAACCTCCTAAGCTTACTGATATAATCTAAATATGGTATCCCCAAGAAATTGACTGAAACATGCAAGACATTAGTAATAGAACGTAATAATTATCGTTCCTCCTTCCAGCCTATCAATAATCTAACGAATCGGACGCAAAACGTCGGTGAAGGTAGCTTCACAGAGTAACCTTGCACGCTTTTCAAAATAGATGGCGCTGTTGCAAATCCCTAACGGATTAACAATTCGTTACAGTATGCATAACGAGATGTCGTAGTATAAATGCTTACCTATGCAATTTCTTCAAATTCATGTCCCGCCGTAATATGGATGACACTTAGTTTACACCGTTTACATATTTCAAAATGGGTACATATTTTACAACGGAAACGCATCCCAATTATCGGACGTTCCTGACAACCGTCACAGGTTATCCTGGTCAGGGCCGTAGCTATGGGGGGTGTGGGGGTCTGACACCCCTGGCAGGTAGATCAGTCGGCACACAGCGAGCAGTCGGCAAAAAAAGAAAAAGGGAGAGAGAAAAAGGGAGAGAGAGAGAATTTCCAGTGGACTCGAGATTCGGGCAGGCGTCACGAAAATTTCGGGCAACCTTTTGTTGGAGATTTTTTTCTGCAGGCTTTTTAATACTGTATGCAGTAGGCAGTAGTGTGCCCAAATTTATCTCGAAATTTTGCCCGACTGACAGCATTTAGTGTTATTTTTGTGACGTCACGAAATATCAAGAAAATTACGGCAACTCTATAAAATCACAACAGTAAACTTGCCCCGTTGCCTTTTTTTTTGGGGGGGGGGGGATTCGGCCCGAAAAATCAATGAGAAGCATCATTTTTTCGGCTTGTAATGATGTTTTGTGATAGCTACATATAGGCATAATGAGGCAGAATTCGGGCTTGAAAATCGGAGGGGAGCCACATCAATTTCGGACAGCATTGGAAGCAGAATTTTTGGCATGCCGTTTTAGTAGGGCCTATGCCGCAGGTAGTAGCGAACCCTAATCTTTCGCAACATTTTGCATTATCATTTTGTGGCATAATTTATTATAATTTCGAGCCTGCGAATTGCCGTTTCCTGCAATCTGAGAAGCAGTTCTTTGTGAAACATTTCGGAACGCTCCGCGCCAACCTACGGTGGCGCTTCGCTTAGATAGTATTTCTGGCAGAGATAAAAAAAATCCTCTGCCCCCAAATGGAAATGCCCCCATACGCCTATGGCCCATACACGACATGATCATGCTATTCAATTATGCAGAGGCCCGTGGTCTCATAGTCACACATAGAACTATCGCGTAAAAGACTCGTCAGTTGATAGCACCATTTTTCGGTTTTGCCAACTGCCAGTTCTCTGGATTTGTTTTTAGGAAAAAATCAATTCAAACCCATGGAGTGTTACTCACGAATGAGGCGGGTACGTAGCACAACTGAGCAAGCTATTTTCAGATTATTTTCACTCGATCTGTCCGGTAGATTTTTATAGATTTAGCCAGTTGAGCTAGGAAAAACTGCCAACTCTGCTCTGTTGACGTGAAACTTAAGTTCACCGTACGCACACCAAGCTTCTGGTGAATTGTCTAATCGTATGCATTGCGGTATTGAGGAACAGTCGCGGACATTTTCGTCAAAAAATGGCTTCCAACGCATGGTGCCAGGCCGCTTATTGCCTAATATCGTTTTGGGTAGTCGGCAAATGGATCTCACACCCCCTACAAGAAGTGGTTTAGCTACGCCCCTGATCCTGGTATGTTTTTTTGTTGAGGACAACAAAATGATAAATTGACACTTGTCTTGGCCTGTACATGCCTGCGTACGATAATTTGGCACAATTACAATGTAGATTGATGTAGATTTTTCTTTATCAAACGTCGTAGGAAAATCCTGAAAACTATTAAGTGGATTTTAACATGGGTGGTGATTTGTTGTAAATATTGGGGGAGGCATTTGATGAATTCTGGGAGGGGGCACCGAGCATTAATCCGACCAGTGGCGTACCGTCATAATGATATGATTGGAGTGAGGGGGTGACACGGCGACCAAAATCGCGATGCAAGGGGTTGGGGTTGTGAAGAAGTGCACAACAGCTGGCGTGTGAGATGGGGGTGTGATATTTCCAAAAATGTTCAGAGGCCAACATGATTGCGTCCTGTGCGACATTTTCTGATGATGCCGTTCTATACATATCTATACTGAGAGAGAAATTCATTAAAGGTGAATTTTATATAATGAATGTGTCACTTGAGTTCATGTCCGTAGTCAGGAATTCCCAGTTGGGGTGGGGCACAACCTGTGGTGGTGAGAGGGCTGTCTGAAATTCTTGTTTTCAATGATGTGTATACGTCAATGATATGATGAGTTACGCCCACATGCTAAATGGCAAATGTGGGATAGGGGGGAAAGTACCCGACACTGAGGGGAAGGGGCACGGTCTATCCATGCCCAATCCTGCTTGAATTTAATGATGCCACTATAGTACATGCAATGCTGCCACTATAGTACATGCAATACTGTTTCAGTTATTATTTTTTTCTTCTCACCTCATTGCCGGTGATTTTTTGGAATTGGAGTTTTTTTGCTCTCCTCGGTTTTTACAAAATTCACAAAGGCTAAACATTTATAGATCCTAAATCTAAAACGATTTCCTTTAATATCCCGTTCCTTGCAGACATCACATGTGTATAGAAGATGCTCATACTGTACAGTATACGGAGCAGAAGTTTATTTTGATTAACTCAAATTTGTTACGTCCGATGTTTCTTGTAAATTAGTGCGACACGTCTATTCTTATTTAATATACATTTTTTAATGTACAAAGTATTCCAAAAAATAATGAGAATAGTTTTCTGTAAAGAATAAGAATCGGTAAAAAAAACCCGGCCCGGTTTAGTTTTGTATTAGCCTCACCTCACTACCATCAAATTTTCTTCATGCTCACCGCCATTTTTGCAACATTCACAGAGGTTGTATGATACACATGTCTTGTACATATGTCGTTCCCCACAAAAATCACAGCGATTTTTATGCATAAACTGTTATGTAAGGGTTAGATAGGCTCCTCCGCCATATTATATAATGTTTTATAGGGGCAGCGATAAGTACTGGGGTGAATCGATGCCTTATTTTACACTTCTTCAGAGACGAGAAATACACACTGACAGTTCTCAGAAAATACAAGATTGGTTTGATTTACTGATTCGATTATAATTTCTGGTTCTTCGATTAAAAAATAACGTTGATTAGATTGCCGGCAAATAAGGTCTTGACTCCGTGAATTACAAAGACGAAAGTGAAAGGTTGTGAGGATTTCTTCGTGTTTCTACAAACCATGTCAGAATGCAGCTGACAAGCCACGCCCTTCTAACGCTATTATATATGGGGAAAGTTCTGAAGAACGCTGATTGGCTGAGAGTTTACCCTCTCCCAGGAAGCTCAAGCCACGCACGTATCTGGCGGAAAAGACGCCAAAGCTATTGTTATTGTCCCAGACAGAGATTCAATAAGAAACATAAACAATATCGTGGGAATATCCAGAATTCTGAACAAACAAGTCTGTTAATTAAAGGCACATGTATGATGGAAAATGGTCTCGAAACATTAACGAGGGTAGTAATACTATAACATAACAGTAACATGTTAATGATTTGTGTCTCCATTTAGCCTTAAAGTCATAAAAAAGAAAAATTATAAGAGGGGCTCAAAGCCCTGTTGGGACAAATATGCAAATATCACTTTTCAGCAATATTGCCCTCTCTAATACTTGTTTTGTTTTCTACAACAGATGAAATTAAATGAAGTTGCATAGCGCCCCCCCCCTTATTTGCATGAACCTTGTTATGACCCCTCTCTCGAATGATGTTCGATCAATTCGCATGAGTTTCAGTCGAAGCCACCAAGAATAGAGTTTTAAAATGTGTAAACTGGCCTTCCTTGGAGGTCAAGAGACGGTTTGCCGAGCTTCCCTTACTCGGTGATGACATTTTTTTTTTGGGGGGGGGGGCGTTTGACACATCTGCATGGAGAAGCAGACTGGTGGAAAACCCTGAAGTAAGCGGGTATCTGTCTGCAAAAGACGACCTCAGTCGACCTAGGTAAGCTACTCTGGCAGAAAGCAGTCCGGTGAACGACAGCCCCAAAACCGACAGCCGAAGACCGAAAGCACACAGCCAAACCAATACAACTGAGGCCGAGGTTACCAGCCACCTTACAGAAGATGGAAGTGTGGTGCCATGGAGGTCTTTCAGGACGGCAAGCCCCATACCAGCATAACAACAAACGCGTCACTCTGAGGATGGGGTTGCAGCTGTCCACCGAGGATTCCCAGATGACACTGCGGAACAGCCCGATAGTAGCTAAAGTCCTCAAGGGACTCTTGAAAAGGCGAGCACCCACGAAGAAGCGGACCCTTTCATGGTCCATCAACGATATCCTTAGGGTCCTCGCAAGTTCACCCTATGAGCCCATGCATAACGTTGCAACATCTTAACCATAAATATCCTAACCATAGGACTCTTTTTCTATTGGCGGCGGCTTCAGCCAGGTGAAAAATTTGTTTCCACGCTCTCACAATCGGGCGGCTTTAACCAGAAGGAGTTAGACTCTTTACCTTCCGAAGGGATCTCCCTTCCAACTCTGCCCTCGATCTCAACCATACTAGAGGATAGGAAGTACTGCCTTGTTAGGACGCTCATATGGTACCTGAAGAAGACGGAGCCCAATAGGCGGACATAAAGACCTTTCATCCCGGCAAAATATCACAATGGATAGTCACCCTCATCAAGGAGGGAGAAAGAGTGCGCACCCACGACGTGCGAGTTCATGCCACTTCTAAAGCATGGTTTGCTGGTATCCACGTAGAGGTCATCATGAATGCACCGGCCTGAAAGACCCCGTCTTCTTTCGTCTCTTGCTACCGTATGGACACAGTGTCAGCAGGAGAGGCCTTTGCTAGGACGGTCCCGGGCGACAGAGTTCTGGGCCTACCACCGAGCTAGCTGTGCTACTCTGAATGCAGAGTGGTTTGTATGAGGTTATACAGTACGTGCTATAAACGTTATATTGTTCTATAAATGTTCTCACTTTGCACACCTCTACTTTCTGTTTGTAGCCATGACTTAAACCCAACACCTTACGTCGACCGTCCAAATTGACATGAGGCTGGAGGGCGACCATTACTGTAATGAACGTTTATACCAGAATGCTAAATCACGGTTTTAAGGGGAATACAGAGTGGTTTATATGAGGCAAGTATAAAGCTGATAAAACCCCCAAACCAGAAGAGCTTTGGTGAGTATGTGGCTTGTGCATGTATATACGAAAGCTTCTGGGAATACAGGACAACGATTTCATATATAGAGCCCGAAAATTGTATTTAATTTCACAATATCTTTACAAAATAATGGAGCCTATGTGCAAAGAGTACGCGTAGGCAGACGGCACATTTATACGATCAGTCTTTTGTGGCGGCTGAAGGTTAATTTGCCAAATAATTAACCAATATTGGCAATGATGTGTACTCCGCACAAGGCTATTAAAACTACCGGTACTGACATGGTGACATGAACGTAAATTCTTATGTGCGTAAAAAACGTTATAGGCTGCATATAGGATATGTTTTATATACACGAAGTTAACGTGCTGTTATGGCCTATTATACTTGACCTACTTGATTTTTGGTGATTTCAGGTTGAAAATGAGATTGAACATTGAACGTGTGAGCCTCGTTCTCCTTTGTAATATAACCTCACCAAGCCCGAGATTCGAGCAAACCCCCATTTTTCTTAATATACCCTTTTCACTTGGATCATCGATTATTATATTCAATAAAAAAGCTACCAAGGAACGATGCAACAAACTTATCCAAAATGGGGATCAGTCAGGGCCGTGTCCGCCACAGTTTTAAAATATACCAAAATGGTCGCTAGATACCACAACTTTCCTCTTCAGCGAGTGGCTGTTGGATTTATCAAAAGGCACTAGGATTGAAAAATTGCGGGTATTGCCGGTACGCGCGGGTACCCGGGACCGTACACGCGGGTATTATGGGTATATGGTTATTTTTGCACAGAGTAGACAATTGCCAATAAGGGATGTTCTC
>JAODFY010241652.1:0-16267 GCA_027580055.1 Paracaudina chilensis | reverse complement strand
AAAAATATTTATCACCATTATGTCATTTTCCCTCTTGTAACTTAAGTTTTTATTTTTGAAAGAAATTACCATATTAACGAATATGATCCTACTGAAATGACATACCAAAAGCAATTTAGAGGGTGTCAACCTCATTTCTTGGTCATCTCCCTCATTTTATTTTGCAATTCTCCCATATACATACATACACAATATCCTTTCTCCTTGCCCTCCTCAAGTTAAATTGGCCCCAACCATAATAAAAAATTTAAAAAAATGTTATGTCATGATTTTTCAAAGTAACTTACTTTTTTCTATTTCACTAAACTAACTGATGACCATATCAAGACATGAGATCTCAAAACAGGATGTTCAGAACAACTTGCAAGGCCTGGGAAGTGGCATTTCCAATGATCTAGGAGGCCTTTTTAGCTTTAAAAAAATTGTACGCTCCACGCCACATGATGGTGGCGCTCCGCTTAAATAGTAACACGGCTGCTGCCAGTGACCCCCTGTTAAATAACTCTGCCACCCCAGTGCACCCTCCAACCGAAAAGTCTGGCGACGTCACTGGGTGGGACCCCGATCGCAATGATTTAGTATGATCCCCCCAAATCGGTCACATCAAAATGTTGTTGCCATATTTCAAAATAGTCTCAAGTTTTCGATATGGTTCGATTTGGTTTGATGATGGTCAATTCAGAAAAACTGAAACCTCACATTTCTTAAAGCTCGGATTCATGTCCATAAGAGCTTAAGTCTATATCCTAGCTGGTATATTCTATGTGGTATTTTGATTCTCCACTTATCCGAAATCTAGTGCCCCCTCATAGCTTGCTCTGCCCACCCTCCTGCTCTACACGCCTGGTTACGGGCCTGTATTGAGGTGAAATTAAAGTTGATTCCATAATTGTTGAGTAAAACTGACCGAACGACAGATTCTCGTAATTCCGTACCTAGTTGCCGGACATATACCCCCCGGACATCTACCCCCGGACGACTACCCCCTGGACAACTACCATCCGGACGAGTACCCCTGGACAACTACCCCCAGGACGAGTACCCGCCGGACAATTATCCCCGGGCAAATACCCCCGAGGACGAATACCCCCGAGGACAAATACCCCCCGGAAAGCTACCCCCGGACCATTACCCCCGAGGATAAATATCTCCGAGGATAAATACCCCGGACAATTATCCTCCGGACAATTACCCCCGGACGAATACCCCCAGACAGTTAGAACCAGGGCAAATACCCCCGAGAACAAATACAAATGCCTCACCCCGTGAACTATATTGCCGACACGGGTGTCTGGTGCTTTCGACCGTGATGTACGACATTTTCGACCTTGATGTACGAAAATATTGGTCCTAACAAAATTCGATGTACGAAAAATCGCCCTTGACAAACGAAAATTCGACCTAGACGTACGAAAAATCGATTATGATGTACGAAAAATCTACATCATGTATCAATCAAAATCACTGT
The DNA here is from genome assembly GCA_027580055.1 of Paracaudina chilensis. Taxonomy (NCBI): domain Eukaryota; kingdom Metazoa; phylum Echinodermata; class Holothuroidea; order Molpadida; family Caudinidae; genus Paracaudina; species Paracaudina chilensis. Next base: position 14,799 of record JAODFY010241652.1, on the reverse strand, counting down.
TTTCAAACCGATCACGGTAAACCACATAACACTTGAGTTACTGATTCATGGGTATCTTCTAAACTCGAATTAGTCACAATCATTCCATACACTATTGTGAATACAGGTGTTCACAAATTCACCGATTAGTTAATGAGTATTTGTACATAAAAGTAACGATTTTTCGTTGCTCAACTGTTATATTATCGTAAGTATTTAGGCCCCTGGTCACTTCTGTGGGCATATACATCCCGCAAAACGCGAATATAGGATTGTAGTTAACAAAATTCTAAACCGGAAAGTATACCTTTTTGTTGATGGTCGGTCGTTTACCCCCCCCCCCCTCCGTTATCTCAAAAGTGGGAGTGGGGGGACATAATCTGGAGGCTTGAGCCCCAATGAGTGATTTGTGTCCTGGGTTAAGGGTCTAAGGGGAGTGGTTGTCCCCTTAGGGTTGTTGAGATTTTTTGTATAATTACGGGTGCTTGTTAAAGAATTGTCTATTTCTTGGAAGAACAAATATTTAAATTTATACTATTTGTTCAAAATAATTACTGTTTAAAAAACTTATTTTCCAAATCGTGTTCTCAGATTTCCTAATATCGGCTTACCATTTCCCAAAATAGATTTCAGGCCCTTGATAACACCATAATGTCACTTGTCTAGACAACTTACGACTATTTTACCGGTATTTATAAACGATAACTAATTGTGGTTATTTTTGGTGTGTTTTTCATGTCTCTTGATTTCCAGAAATATCCCGACATTTTGTCACTTCCAGAAATATTTCTCGAAATTGAAAGTGAAAATACTGTGCTAGCAGTTACGAGGAACAGTTACGAACGCTGATAACATGAAAGTCCATTCGTACCAAGTAAGATATTAATCCAACTTGGGACTGCTGAGATAACGTGGTTACACGCTTGGCGTCACACATGCACAAACACGCACACATACACACGTCAGCGTGATAGCATAGATTCCTTGCGGCCAAGGCAAGGAATCAAAAATAATGTTATCGTTATCTTTAAACACTTTACTGAGCTGGTAGCTTTTCTTGCATTGCTCTCACATAATTAGGAGCATCTCTAAACATTTTACTGAGCTTTTCTTGTATTTATCTCACATAATTAGGAGCATCTCTAAACATTTTACTGAGCTTTTCATGTATTTATCTCACATAATTAGAAGCATCTCTAAACATTTTACTGAGCTTTTCATGTATTTATCTCACATAATTAGGAGCATTTCTAAACATTTTACTGAGCTTTTCATGTATTTATCTCACATAATTAGGAGCATCTCTAAACCCTTTCCATGTTCCTCTCACATAATTTAGATGTCATCACTTTCCAAGTGTGGAGGTGCTGAATTATAACGAGGATAATCTACCAAACCTTTTTTTTACCTGTGACAACTAGAATTTAAACATACAACAATACATTTTATACGTCCATACAATCAGTCGAATTAACTAACTTTTTAAGGTGTATACTTCATGTGATTTGAATTATGCATACAATAATTTTATATTTATCCCTCTACATAAAACTCATTTTCATAACTTCAAAACGTCAAGAAAGAAGCTTGAAAGAAAACCGTGGATACTGGATAACAACTTGTATTAAGAAATCAGTAATTCACAAACGCATTGTGCTATGTGGATACCTACCCAAGTACGGCATGCCATTTACAAACGAATTATAAATAAGTATTCTAAATAAGTATATTACAAGTGCATGAGAGATAGTACCAACAAACGTTCAACCGTAATAGGAATTATACCCCAGTAATAAAGAATATTCTTCATGACAAAGAAATCATTACTGATGACAATAATTTATGGATGTTGGTACTCCTAACAATATTTTAGGTCGCTTGTCACTGATGATGAGGTGCTTAAAGGAAATCATCAAAGAAGGATTTAGGATGGTATATCTCCTGGTATAGATCGATGGGATTCCACCTAGAACTTTTTTCACATGTTGTCGCCTCATTTCTATGTTATATTTTTAACTTTGTTTTAACCTCTGGTAAATTAATTGATTCACTATTTTTTTTTTCAAAGAAACTCAAGTAAACAACTATTTGACTTGCTATATTAGAAACTTTCCGTTCATACCTAGATAACGGGGAAAATGTTTTAGGTCGCTACTTAAATCTTAAGAAGGCTTTCGATGTTGAAGACCACATCATTCTTCTAGTGTTGTTCTTAATTTATGTTAATGATATTAAATATGTGGTAGCCAGTGAAACTGCGGCTTTTTGCAGATGATACCAGTGTGTTTGTCCATGGTATGAGCTCACAAAGCTCGTGTCAAATACCTAAACCACCTCGGGGTAAACAAATAACTTGGTTTGATTCTAACTAACTTTCATTACGTCTTCGCAAAGTTGCTCATAAATGCTAATATTAGTTTCTTATGAAGGATAGAAAGCGTTGCCGTAAAGTCATGTAAGTACATGGGATGTCACATGTTTCATCCAAGAACAAACTCAAGGTTCATCTTATAGCGAAATATTTTGATTGATCGTTTTTTATTCTTTGTTTTTCATTATTCTTTGCTTTTATGTTTTTCTTTTGTATTTACGTTTTATTTCTAGGTCTTCGATAAACAATGTTTATTGTTAACTGCATTATTCTTTTATAGACGGAAAAAATAAATTGAAAATATTGAAAATAACTTACCTTCTTGGGCAAGTTTTATTGTAAATGTTCCACTGAACGTTCCACACGAGTTGTTCAATCCTCCACACACCCCACAGCTGTCGTAGCGTAGCGTCGAATCCAATGCATTATCGCAACCCACGCTCTATGCAAGGAAACAATGGTATCGGGTGATATAGGCGACATCTCCTCTCAATTTTAGTACCATTAAAGTGACGGTGATTGAACTCACATTAAACGTTAGAAATTACCTAACTAATTTAAGGTAACTTAACTCAGATTAAAGGTTAAAGGTAACTTAACTCAGATTAAATGTTAAGTTTAAAAGTAACTCAACTCAGATAAACGGTTAAAGGTAACTTGACTCAGATTGAAGGTTAAAGGTAACTTAACTCAGATTAAAGGTTAGAGGTGAGACCTAACTCACATTAAAGTTTAGAGGTGATATCTAACTCACATTAAAGGTTAGTGGTAACCTAACTTAGCTCAAAGCTAACCAAACTCATAAAACGTTAAGGTAGCCAAACTCATATTAAATATAAACAGTGATATAGGCGACATCGCGTCTCAATTTAAGTACCATTAACGGTGACGGTGATTAAAGGTAACCTAACTCAGATTAAAGTTTGGAGGTGAATTTACTCCGTTTAAAGGTTAGAGGTGAACTAACTCACATTAAAGGTTAGAGGTGGAGGTGACCTTACCTTTATTAAAAGTTAAAGGTAACCTAACTCACATTAAAAGTTAAAAGTGACCTAACACATTCCCTGAGAGGCGTCATGAGTGTATGCGGAGCTCGGTCGATAGAGCGCCATTCGGGAGTCCCGGAGTCAATTATGCTTGTAGCACAAGTATTAATAGAGTTTTATGTTTCAGGTTTTTTGGCACTGTTACTGTGCAGTGGTGACGAAAAAGCTGTTTTCACCGACCTGGACTTAGTCAAAAATGGATAAACTCATGCCCGCCGGATGAGGGCGTTAAATGGCGTTTGCAGAAGCAGGTTGGGTCGATATTTGCACGCCTGCCTCGATACCATAGAATAGAATGGTGAATGCTGATGAGCCGGTGACCGTACATGATCCCCTCTGGGGGCCTGATTTATCTGTTATACAGGGTTATTTAATAGGACAGATGTTCTACCGGGCTACTATCCACTAATTAATTCAATGCGCGTTACCATAACCATGCAATATTGTTAAAAGATTATTATTACATTGGGACTGAGATTGCCAATGAGTGCAACGACCTAAATTCTTTAATTAAAATCGCTTGTAGGCGTGCGTCACGTGGTAATTATCATGTGGACAAACCGTGGGCTAGAAATGTCATAAACGAATCATTATTTAAGTGTCGCGTTCATGCAGAAAAATATTACGGTAGCACAGTACTTTTTTGTAACGACGCCAAGACGACGTATTGCTGTTAACTCTCTTAATATAAGAGTGACTGGACTGACAAGTCATGTTATAAATAGGGGATACGATATCATTGATCCTTTGACTATTCGTAACCCTGCGCATTTAATGGTCTGATGTCAGAGTACCTCACGTTTGATGTTGTTTCGGTATTGGCATCGTCTCTAACGTATGATATCATATTGAGTATAGTCATCGTACTGACACGTAAGTCATGTCATAAATTGGGGTTTACAATATCACTGAACCCTTTTCTTATTCGTGGTCATAATAACAGACGTGATGAAAGATTGAATGGCCAGAGGGTATACGCTTTGGTATTGTTTAATGACGTCAAAGACAAAATTACGGCGCATCGCATTTAAGTTTAATTCTTCATATAATCTTTGACCGGATTATACTCTCACAGAATATATGACTAACACATAAATCACTGATGTCGTTATAAGAGTATAATAATCCAGCACATATTAAAACATCTGATAATAGCGTGATGTACGATTGCATGGCCTGATGCCTCACGTTATGGTATTGTTTTGGTGACGTTAAAAGACGAAAATACGATCGACTTTAGTACGTATCTTCATAAAATCGATGACCGAACTTTATACTGTCACATAATGTATGACTAACACATAAATCATGCCGTTTTAGAGGATCATGAAATCTTAATCTTGCACATCTTAACAGTATTCAATTGGTGACGACAATGGCCGGAGGATACACTTTAATCAGGTTATGATGGCGCCAAATGAGGTCACTAATTATTGCGCAATCAACGTTTAAAACAATTGAAATAAATTAAAAAAAACGTCGGAAAAACTAACTGAAGCTGCAGATTTAAACAGTGATTTTCTTTTATAATTTTTTTATGATTTTCTTTATAACCAGTAGCGTCGCCAAGGAAGGGGGGTGATACGTGATATTGACACAACAGTCGTTTCCATCCCGTTCATCTGTCTCACGCGCATGTGTATATAATGTGTGAGAAAGTAGTGGGCAGATCTGTCGACGACGTGCCTGGATGCAGTGGCGTAACTACACAAAGCAGCGCCCAGGGCAAACACTGAAATGGGGCCACCCCCCGCATCATACTAACATTTCAGGAATACACACCCTAGTTTCCCCTAGTTCGTTTATCGAATTAGAGGGGCCCTCGGGAGTGGAAGTGGAACAATTTCGGTGTACTCGTTGGGACGGCAGATACAATGCAACCTGGCGGGAAAAGGCCTAGATTATATTCAGCCTATACGTTCGCGTGAAATGGATTTTCATTCTGAGGGAATTTCATCAAAAGACACATGCTATCATATTGCCATGATAATGGAAAAAAATATTATAGGCCTGAAATATTTTTAACAACTGAAGATGGCGCCCCCTCCAAGTGGCGCCCAGGGCACGTGCACTGCCTGCCCCACCCTAGTTACGCCACTGCAAAAATACCCTCGGGGTCATAGGTACAAGAGCAACACGTGTAATGACGCAAGTTACTCAATAATTCAACAATATCGAACGGATTTGTCGTAGTTATCAAGAAACATTAGTTTTGAGAAAAGATTTGTCATATAATTTAATAACGATGTTATGCACTTGAATTAACCTCTGAAGTAGGGAAGTTGCAATTATAGCCCAAATCCGGTGTAGCCGATGATTAACCAGATATGAGTACAGTGACGTGTCCTTGAGGAAGATAATATCTTATACAATAAAAAAAACATCCATAACGTTACGTTAGGCTTCACGCTAACATTATGCACAATTACGTTAGGCTAAACGTAGGCTAAAATTGTACATTGGTTTACCACTATAGGCTAAAAATATACATAATGTTAAGTCGTTAATGTTAACGTTACGCGTATGAATATTTCTAAAATTCAAACATTACGTTAAAGACCAAGTGACATGAAAACTTTCAGTTATTTTAGTACACTGTACATTGAGGAAATCAAACGCCAGACCGATTTTCAGTCGATACGTTTATAAAAATAAGGCACATCTGCTATCACGCAACATATCTTGTGACATGGAGGGGGGAACAGCGGGAACCTGTCTAATACAAAATCAGTGCAAAACATACTTTTAAAATCCCTGTAACAAACGAATTAAGCCCTGGATCTGAATAAAAACTTACAGAATTGTGCAAACGATACGGAAAAAGAATTTCATTAACTTTTTTTTGTGAATACTACATGCGGGAATCTCAAAATTTTGAGAGCAGGGTTTTGAAATATCCTCTTTTCATCTATGCCAGTTTAAAGACAATCTGCTGCATGTCCCTTGACCTTTAAGCCTAGCGGTAATTCTTACATTTAACCATGACGTTAGGTCCACCGGTGTATCATATCGCTATGTGTACGTAAGGCTAGGCCCAAAAGTCGTACGCCTTCGTTAGTGACGTTAATTATGTATAGATAGGCCTATATAGCTAACCAAATTGACAGAAAATCAACCAGACAATCGCATTTATTGTTCATTCCCATGCTTTTTCGCCTTACTGCGTGTGACGTAAATTTATCGTTGTCACGTGACTAATGGACAAAATGTGGTCAGTACAAATAAAATAAAACTATGCAGTAACATTTTGCGGTGGAATGTTTCATCACGGGTGTTGGAGACCTGACGAGGGTGGGGAGTTTCCTCAAAATGTACTTTCGTGCGTAGCCCCCCAAATAAATATTTGTTTGTTTCTCTGTACGCACATTTTTTACGTTACAATATGAAACCGACAAGGCTTACGACATGATTCTGGCCACGCGTTTCCTGCAATGCGTCAATAAATCCAATGCCTGTTATTGCTCATTTGCTATAAGGTTACCACCAAGGGTAAATGTACGATTTAAAGAACCCTGGGCCACTTCCTGCCAAAATTGTCCCCATGTTCATTCTGAACCAGGGACCACTTTTTCATTTATCATGGCAAGTTTACCAATTACGTTGTACGTGTTGGCCTAATTAGGGCTATTATGCATACTCTGCATATGGGTGACCAGAAATGCAAATTTACTCCCAAATATAACTGAAAGCAATATTTCTAGACTATAGCTGATTTGGCTTGGGGGTATATGTGTCTTATTTGCCAAAATAACTGGCTTTCTGTGAAACTTTGATTTAGAAGACCAGATACCCCTTCCTACTAAAAGTGACCCCTGGTTTAAAAACATTCTTATGGAACTAGGGGTCATTGAGAGGCTGATCAGGAGGGCCTAACGGCGCCATCACCCTGCTTATGTTGACCCTTGGTTACACACACACTGAAATGTATACGATTGGCCATGGAATTCTTAAGGCCAGTCCACACGGTCAAATTTTGTTGGATCAAAACGCGTGTAAAAATTACGACACATACAAACTATTATGACATGGGCTGAATTCCAGCTTCACGCGAAGTGTTTGATCCAACAAAGTTTGACCATGTGGACTGGCCTTTAAACTTAACTGTGAATCAGCCTGTGGATTGTGACGCACAAATATTAAAGGTGAGGCGTCGTCTCCATTTTCTCGCTAGGCGTACAATTAATTACAAATTCATTAGAGTGAATTCAATATCGTACGTTGCGGATGATAACTGTGGGCTTAAAGACCACGCGACGTGATTCATAAATTACTGTATTGTGGCCATTGGGCAGAAATATTGCGAAATAATATTTTGAAATATTTTAATATACTATATTATGATATACCCCCTTTAATAAGCCTTGTAATCTTGGTTAAAGAGGTGCTGTGAGGGAGGAGAATATAGTTATTTCCAGACTACCAATTCCATAATAAATGTGGCATGTTCACAGCCGAAATGGATTTATTACTGTCGCCGTTTGATTTCATTCCGTAAATATAAGTCATACTTGTCAATATAGACTATAGCAGTGTCATGTCATATGTAAATGGACACGTTCCAGAACGTAATCGGGACACTTTATTATCAACACTCTGTGTAAATTTGGACACGTCCATGACGTTTAAAAATCAGTTGGGTCATTAACAAATGTCAAATTCTAATTGGATCTAAATTGGTCTAAATTTGGTTACACATTTGGGATGAAACGTCTAGACTTTTTTTTTAAAGTACAAATTCTGTGTAAAAAGATCCATATTCTGTGCAGAAAGTAAACATTTTTTGATAAAACCATTTTGGGTAAAAATTCCACATTCTGTTTAACAATAAGTCCACATTCTTTGTAAAAAGTACATAATCTGGTCAAAGATTTACAGTCGCGCCAACTTTGCAAGGACAGGTGGTAAATACTTGCCCAACTCTATTTATAGAGCGTTGATTTTGTTCGATACACATCAGTTATGATGATATAATAATGATCACCAATGCCCTTGGGGCTTAAAGGTGGGGTTGCAAGTAGCCAATTCATACGAGTTTCCGGTGACACCGAAAATCCACAGATTCCTAATTTAGTGAACATGTAAGTAAACTTTATCACTGAGGTGTTTATAGTTGCATTTGAAGTTACTACAACAGGGATGTGTTCATTCTCAGTTTAAAAAGTGTTCAACTGAGCCAATTGAAAATCTGCCTTTTTTGGCAGGTTTTGCTACTTGCAACCTCACCTTTAATTTTTCAATTAAGTAGCTCAATGGATTATGGATGGTGCCTATGGATTGTTGTAATAATTTGGTTTCGTAACATTTCATAAATTAAAACCTATGCACCAAAGCATTAAAGTCTGTGTGATTATTTAAAAACATGGTATTAAAAACCGGATTCGTGTTGTCTTTGCCTTGAATTGCGTTGTTTTAATTAGATATTGTAAACAAATGTTATTAATTATATTTATGACATTTATAATTACCTGAAATAACATGTATATCAATTATTCTGCTATTTCCGTGAAGGTATAACAGCCCTTCAAAATGGCCAGTATATATTTGATTAACGTTCATGCGAACAGTTAATGTAACATCATTTTGATGTGTACGTTCCTTATCGCAACATATCGTAAATAATTTTTAACTTTTCGTATGCTTATTGATATCGCTCATGTTACGCAAATACATCTTGAATTATTAAACTTTGACACTGTCACTCGTTTATCCCAGCTAGCCCACACCCCTTTCCCATCAATCTACAATCTTGGACAAAACTCCTTGGGACACCCCACTCCCCAGGTATTTACGTCTTAACATTTTAGGAAACAACATTGAACATCTGAGCGAGGATGAGGGGTTGGGTGGGGGGTATTCGTCCCAAAACGTTATTCTGGTCGTCTTCCTTATTGACTTGGAGAGCGATAACGGGAATTATTGCACGCCAAGTGTCCCAACAGTTTTGACCAAGATTGTAGGCCTATGTTTAACACTTTCAAGTTACAGTAACACTGGACGATTACATCTTGCATTACGTATGTATACAACATTGCCTAACGTTACAGGACAATTATTTCATGGGGGAGGGGCTGTGATCTAAGTGAAGCGCCACCATCGGTTGGCGCTTAGCGTAGCGACGAAATTTTTGCCAAACATGCCTCCCAGATTACCAGAAAATGGCACTTCCCAGGCCTTGTAGGCCTACGTCAGTTGTTATTTTAGACACAGTTTCACATGGGTTTCCTGTCACATGCGCACGTCGCAGCATATTGTACAGCCAGTATAAATAATTATTGACACAAGGGGCTACTTTCGTTGCTCAATCAGTCCTGAACTATTTATGTGCATAACAGTACAGGGTCCATTTTCCTTTTTCTATAAATGTTTTCTGTTCTAAATACACAATTGAACTGTTTTAAATTGTCATGTTGAAATTTTGTCAGTATTATATATTATATCGTATGAGCCAAGCTGTAAGCGCCTGTGGACCTAACGTTAGGCCTAGCGTTTGGCTAACACTAATTCTAGGGCTCTGGGACTTATTAACGTACCTTAGTTTATACACAAAATTAGGCATAACAATATTACATTGTAAGGTATATATGTAACGTAGGCCCTACCTTAGGTCCAACTTTAAAAATAACTCTTCATTTGCTTAGTTAACAGCAGAGAATAAATACGGATAGATTCATCTTGGTCCCTTGTCCCTTGGTCTTTAACAAAATGATATCAAAGCCATTCTTCAAAATTCGATTTATGTAAAAAGAAATTGAGAAAAAAAGAAAACTTTCATATCTAAAATACATATCAGCTGGTATACAATTTTATTCTCTTTCATATGACACATTATGTTTGAGCTTCGTATTAGGCGGTTAGCTTCGAAAACATGAAACGGGAAAATGACGGCCATTTTGGAGGCCATCTTGGATTTCTCCACTTAAGCTGCCACTCCGAAATTATTTTCACATTAAATTATAACCCTCAGACATTGTCCTTTTCGAAATCATAACCAAGTTTTGACCGCTTGATTGGTACCGATATTCGCTTCGGCCCATGGACTACATCATATTAATTGTGTACCGGTATATGAAGCAAATCAATGTTACATTTGTAAACACTAAAAACACGTTTGATATTTATCCACCACCCAGAACTTAAAATAACTCAAGCAATATTATTTAATATACCTCACGTCAAAATGGTAAATCTTGAAGAAAAAAAATACCCTCTGCTACCCTACAATTTGGGGTCAATAATTTGGAGAATGTTATCACAAAACTGACGCGGCGAAAGGAACATTCCATAGAAGTGCAATAAACTATTTTATGAATAGTTTAAAATAAGATGTTACAGGGGTTGGTGCACATCTTAATAGCGCATACATTTTTTCTGCAGTCCTCGGATAATGTACACAAGCGTTCAAAATAAACAGTCTATAAGACGTTGCAATAAATAATAATAATAAAAATAGGAATAAAAAAGAGTAAGTACGTGATAGGGAGTGAGTATACGCTGACACGCGAATAATAGCAGTGATGATTTTCATAATTGGAGTCGCTGCGATCAGCGTAACAAATTTACAACTGCGTAGGGCCTATAGACTCATGTTGGCATGTTGGATGGAAATGTACCACAGAAATTTTCAAAACAACTTTTTGGGGGCTTGGGATTACTAATAAAAAAAAATAATTATCATAAAACAGAATCCGGTTTTAAAGGTCAAGCGACATGCGCAGAAGATTGTCTTTAAACTGGCACAGACTAAAAGAGGATATTTAAAAACCCTGCACTCAAAATTTTGAGATTTCCGCATGTTGCCTTGTTGAGTTATTTCAATTTACTACTAAGGAATTTCAACTTTATTGACACGTCACTGGGGGAACGATGCGAAGGCCGCTCATATACTCTACACAGTAAATGCTGCTATTTTATACCTTGATAGGAAAGAGGGAAGGTAGTATTCACAAAAGAAGTTAATGAAATTCTTCTTTCATACCTTTTGCAAGGTACTAAATATAAGATACTAGAATAACTGAAGCCAAGTTTTCATGTCACTTGGTCTTTAAAATTATGAAATAGAACATTTTTTTTTGGGGGGGGGGGGGACTGCTGTTGATTTCAGATTTCATTTCATTAAGAGTGATAGCGATCATGTACTCATTATGGGGAAAATAATAAGTAGGCCCGCTGATAATGGCGGTCAAATCATTTTGCAAGCAAACTGTCACAAAAACCAACATGGCTGCATCTATTCCTTTTGCCTTTGGTGCATGGCATGGTTTAAATAACTTCCTATTGAAGGATTAACGTTTAATCAATTTGTAACTGGAAATGCGTTCCTTACCAAGACAGTCTGGGCATCTGTAAGGTCAAAGGTGTCTTTGAGAGGAGCCATAAAACAGGCTGGTATCACATATTCATAGGTGTAGTCGCGGAAGAGGGGCATACCGTTCTTGCCACCCCAAACTTCAACCAACCTCTTCAGGATGTTGAAACAAACCTTTTGAGACTGTAAAAGAATGAAGAAATTAGTATTAAAAGAATAGTCCAGACACAAACCGAAGAAGAAGAAAAACTATACACTCAATGCAAGTGGAAGTTCCATCAAAATAGCATTTTGAGTTGTTGGGATATTGACTTTTGAAATCATTTCAATATCATTTAAATGTTTGTTCGGCTACATTTTTCCAACTTTTTTTTTATCAGAGATTTTGACCTTTGTCTGGACTATTCTGTTAAAGACAATGATGATGAATAAACATTAACTGAAAGAGCGATACATGCCAGACACAATTATTTTCTCATTGTTACATATTATATTAATTCAATACTTGTTGAAATCTTGCATAGAATAATGTTTTGACCATCCTAACCCAAATGTATGAGAAAACAAGCAGGAACGTTATGAGTCATGTGTTTTGTTCGTTGACAATCAGCCTATACTTTACTATTAAGTCACAGTAGTATGAAGTAATGCACATGTTTATGAGGTACAGTGTGTTCTATAAATTATATTAATTCAATATTTTTTTAAATCTTACATAAAAAATGTAGGTAATATTTGTACTTCATTAGTGACTTTGTGGTGGAGAACTAAGCACAGATGTGAAAATGTTGAATTCATTGTCTGTCCTTAGGTCCCCCCCCAAAAAAAAAAGTTTGTTTAATAGTCCTCACCCGTTTACGTTGGCCCTAACCATGAATGTTTTTTTTTTTTTTTTTGGCAACTGAAAATTTCAAAATTTTCTGTGAAAATAGTTCAAGGCTAATAAAGAATCAGGATGAAACAAACAGTCAGAATTGACAAAGAGCCAACCAAATGACCCAGCTTTTGTTTTTGCATAGATCTATGGACAAACCACTTTTTAATATATCATGTTCATGATATCATTTACTTCTTTTGTCTTTATGAGAACACTTATAAGTAGGTAAATAAGAGCATACTTTAAGGCTATGGTTACAAGCACACATGTATATATTTATTACCATAAATACATAATTAATTTGCTTTCACCATATAAAACCTTCATCAAAACCACATGCATGAACTGTGTGCAGGGCACTCGGCGGTCACATATAACTTTGGCGATGTCCCTGACAGGAAAACACAGCTTCATTAAAAATAGAGGAAATCTTGCATAAATCCTCAGGAATCACTCACTCCTTAAACACACATCCTCATCTTGGCGACCACAATCCAACCATTGAACCAAAAGAAAACATTTGAATTTCAAGTGTATGCAGTTTAAACCACAGCATGAGGAAATTTCTTCTCAGAACTGGTCCTTTATAGTTTTCTTTACATTTCATTTGTTTTCAGTTTACCACAGGGTATTAGTCAATCCAATTTCCTGGCCAAGGAAGGACATTCTTGAAATGCCAAATCTTCATTGATTGTGGTCAGCAAACAATGAAAGCTTTGTTTACTTTGAGAAGCTTTGGCAAGTAATGTTGCAGGAAGGTGCCATGGTGGAGCATAATAGAAGTGGCAACACATTATTAGCTGGAAAACTGTGACAATGCTTGAGTCATTGAAACCCTATTAAACCTAACCATGTGCTCCTGACACAATCATGTTTCTAACAGGTAAATTGACAAGTCTTGAGCCATCAAGGTTGAATTCTGTAAGGATTGGGTGGCAATGAGGACACCAATGGTGAGTGAACTGGTAGTCCTAACACCACCATGCCCCCATATTTAAATAACATGTTAATTACCACTGGATCTTTAACATCTACTGCAGCCTGTGCAACTGTGATCAAGACTTGCCTAAAGTTTTCAGGACCTTTGTGGAAAGGGGAAAAATAAAATGTAAATATTGATAAACAAATTTTAGTAAAAAATCTGTAATTCATGCAATGTACAGTTGAGTTCATTCAATTATTGGAAGGTCTCATGTTTTGTTCACTAGAAGGGTGAATGCAAAATACTTTATTTTCATAACATGCCGGTATACATCAGGGTAAAAATAACAGGCTATTAAACTACATGTATGTATACAAATGAGGCTTCATGTGTATTGTATAGGTCTACATTAACACCATGATGTCCCCATCTTGTCTTGTACTATGCAAACACCAATTAGTGATGATATCAGAGGACAGCATGCAGCATAATTATGTACACAGGCTTACAGAAAGAAAGAAAAACAGCCTGGATCCATTCTGATAGTCTTCAGACTATACCAGCATTCCAGTCTGGAATTGTTCTGGGTCAAAAGGTCCAGTTAAAGACATCTGTATCTACATGAACATGTCCATAACTAAAACCAATGGCAGATGATGGTCTGGTGTGATAGTTGGTAGTTCCAACAAAATCAGAAACCGGCAAAGCTACAGTACTAGGTTTTTAATTGACTTTTGGAACAGATTAAGAGATGATGTAAGCCATCTCTCCTGTATCGTAGGCCAGCCAAGTCGTTGAAGAAAGTTAGTCACACTAGTTGCACGACGATAGTCTTTGCACAAAAATCTAGCAGCTTTACTCTGGGCCATTTCCAGTTTGTTAATGTTACCTGCTTTGTATGTATCCCAAAGTGAGGACGCATATTGCAGACAAGGACGAACCAAAGAGTTCAGTAACCTTAGTTTTCGTATCACAATCATAGAGATGTCTACGAATCAGGTCGAGAGTCTTGAATAATTAAGGCTTTATACTAGTAGTCCAAGAGAGATTATGAGTGGTGGTAACACCTAGATAGGAGTGCTCTTTCACCACTTTAAGGGGTTATTGATTGCAACTGATAGGGGGCAACAGGGACCATAGCCTGGGAGTGGGCAATGGGGGCAACAGGGGCCATGGCACCATCCCCCAAAAATATATAATTTTTTTTTTTTTCTACAAATGGACAATTCTTGAACAAAATATAGCACCATTTTGCATCAAAGCACTCTTAATTGTACAACTTCAATGGGGGGGGGTGGG
>JAODFY010241651.1:0-23588 GCA_027580055.1 Paracaudina chilensis | reverse complement strand
TATTATGACTGTATAGAGGATTTGTTCCTTTGTATCCTGACCAGCTATCCTGATTAATTTATATATTATGAATGTTTAGAGGATTCATTCCTTTGTATCCTGACCAGCTACACTTTATAAGCATCCGCTTATCATCAGAGTATCGTTTGTGTTATAAGAACTGAGCTTGGAAACACGATAAATGAAGAATGCAATATTGGCGTAATAACGTACTTATATATCTTAATAATGTAATGTTATATTATTGGGCATATAAATACGACACGAATGTTCGGAAATCGGTGGATCTTCCCAGCTTATGAATATGTAATTATTATTTTTTGTTGTTGTTAATTTCCAGTTTCCTATGCAACGGGTAGGTGTAGCCCGGTCGATCAGTGGCAGCGTCTCATCCTCCCGCAAAGACCAACACTCCACCACGTACATGGTCTTACTACTTATTGTACTTCTGCTTATCATCGCGGGGATTGTTTGCGCTTTCATCCTGACCATATGTAAGTTAAAATATATTTCTCTTTAACGTTTTTACTACAATTTCTAAACATAATAGTGTTAGCATGTTCTCCACTGTCAAAGACTAGGGTATGGTTAGTTTCAGGATCAGAGGTTAGGGAGTATATGAGGAATTGATGTTTAAAGTTTGTGCGCAAGTCAACGGGGTTTCCCACTAACGGCCGATGCTTTTTATTGGCGTGATGGTGGGATGGAAAAAGTTGACTGGGGTCTCCCTTAAAAAAAAAAATCACCGCATACCTGGTCTCCTATCCATTGTTATCTCATAATCCCAAAATGGTTGGCACTTCAAGTTCAACTAGGTTCCAATATATTGTGGGGTGTGGTAGGGGAAGGATGCAATGTGTGTCCAAGTCGGGTACGTTATTCGAGTGGGGTTAGGTGTTGTGGGGTGGCTGTAAAGGAAAAATAATAACAATAAACCGCACCGTTGGTCCTTCCCCGACCACATTTCTCCTAACATTGCGGGTTTGCTTTGGCGTATGTTATTATTATCTCATTTTAATGGCTGGAATATTATTGATGTTTTTATTATCCGTCACACTAAATCCGAGTAGGATCCATCCCATGGGCATGTGGTTGACACGTGGAAGGGCGCAGTGGCGCCACACATCGTCCCATCATTATTATCATGCCGCAGAAAAAATAATTAAATTGTCTAGACTTCTGCTTTTACTTGTCATTGTAAAGTTGTGAAATGTTTGTATAGATATGACATTACTATCAAAGGTGGAAGTAGCCTTTACGGTGAGTACCGGGCCATCCATAAACTCACAAATAACAAAATAATGATATATCATTGATTTAAAGTTTCAGTGGAAGACTCGATCAAACTTTGGGTATAGCCTGATATATTTAGTTACCTAAATGAAATACAGATGTACTTGAACAGGCCTATTGATGGGCCGATGCCCATGCACCGTTCTACACGGTTATTTGGGATTGGTCCATGGGTCATTGTTACGCTATGACGTAACAAACGAAACACGTCTGATACCAAGATATAAATAAATAAAAATAGCAAAATCTTTCCGAAAATCAACCGTAACCATAAAATAATCAAAACGTTACCTAAACTAAACCCCAACCGGTCGCGGGACAATCCTTGTAATGTTTCCAATCTTGTTAGTGGTGCAGGTCAGCTGCCGCGGGGCAATCCTTGTAATGTTGCTTCGCATTTTCTCTCACTTCTAGTGCCATCGTTGTATGACGAGGCAATGGAACTTCCTACAGGTAAGACAAATACTCTTATTTGTTACTTTTAAGTAATTTTAAGCTCTAATTGGGCTTAGACCAAATAAAAAAAGAGTCTATGTTTTTTTTTGAGCATGAGGTGACACCATTGACATTTTGTAAAATCCTGGAAGCTCACTAGATACCCTTGGGCATTTCATTTAGTTGCTAAACACACAGAGCATCTAGTACCTTGTTAACTCGTTTACCACCACCACCACCAGAACTATTGTTTTGTTATATCTGTGTCATCAAGATAATATGTTGCATTCTTGAAAGCCAATGGCGTGATTTATTTACATTATCTTGTTGAGGATTTTCCGGAGTTCGATTGTGGTCAGTGCGACATAGTTGATATCTTTGATCTGATGGGGCATATGCAAGCAGGTTTTAGTGCAATTGTCACAGCATGTATGCTCTGTACAAATGTTCTGTTGCAAAATTCATTATCGTTTTGATTGATTATTATGGTTATGTTATAAGTCACTTACCGTATGTTATCATGTTTTTGAAAAAAAAGAAAAAAAAAAAAGAGAGCTGAGTGCAAATAAAAAAGGGAAAAATACCATACTGTTATCATCAGAACGATTTTTATTATTATGGAAATTAAAAGAGTTACTTCGTTATTTATTCATTTCTAGGTCATCTTTTTACGCATGATACTAGAAATGCGGTTACGACCGTAGCCACCTGTTATGAATGTGTGAAAATCGATATATTAAATATTACCGCATTTAAAAACATTATTTGTCATTGTTATTAATATTATTATCATAGTTCAAAATATATACGATATACGCCATATTGAATTGAGATATGTTTGACTAAATTTAAAGATGTAAAATAATAGTCTAAAATATTTCAAAACACAAAAACAATCTGATATGAAGAAAATCCACACATCAGAATAGTATTAATGGTTGTTGCCTAGTTAATTGTGATTTTAACACCATGATTTATTTATCACGCCTTATTAATAAAGGTGACAATATTTCGCGGAAGAGAAGACTAGACATCTACTAACAACCTCTTCACAGTAATGGAAGTTTAACGCACAGCGATAATTGCGATGTATGAACAGACATGAGCTCTGGAAATGATGAAAAGCAAGAGACACCGCTGGGGTTCGATCGCGGGACTATCGCGGATTAGTGCATGTACCATAGAGCTACAGAGCTTGGGGGTTGAATCCTTAATCGAAATACCCAATGGGTCAATGTTGATCACCACTTATCATATAGATTTATATTTGGAAAATTATATTTCTCATTGTTGACGCTGCCCAATCCAGAAATCAATTATGATGCAAATCCATCTGAACACATTGTATGTTATGCCACATTTTTCTTGCTCCATGCACGGGTATTTACCCTTTATGATTTTGAATATGTCCCTCCAATGTTTAACCCATTCTCTTTGAAAGCTAGCCCCATGACGTAATCTGTTAACTTTGTAAAATAAATCCGCTCCAGGTTTGCGAAGCCTTCTACACCTTTATTCTCATGACTGAATGAAAATGGACCAATAGTTTAGGTGAATTTAAAGAAGGGATGAATTTAAATATGGGTAAAGTAGTAGCCAAATTGCACATTAGTAATTACAAATATATATATATATATAAATATATGCTTGGTTTTCCTGTGAACTTTGTTCGCTTCATGCACATTGTAATTTTAGATCTAGGATGTTTATTTCAAAGAAGTACCATTATGGAATATGACAGTGGATTATTGGACCATCGATAAATGTGACGGTTAAATTGGTACCATAACGTACTGTAAGACTTTATTTGTGGTAAAAAACAATCCCCATAAAACATGCCGCATTATCATGATTATGACCGTCAAAATTGTTATCTGGAATAAACGTGACTTTGAACATCTGTCTCATTGGCTGTTTTAAAATGCATATGTACTATTAGTGACAATTATAATTTGTCGCCGAACAAAACACGTAAAGCTTCCTTTTTTCTCTGATGAGTTCTACAATTTGCAAAATGCGGGGACAATGGACTGAATTGAATAAACCATCATAGTGGGACTGAGATAAAATCTTTTTTTGCTCAATCTCTGACAGTCCCTTTACAGCGGTTTTTAGTGCACTTCACTTGTGTCAACGTAGACAATATTAGAAGGCTATACTTAAAAGATGAAACTCTGTATTAACTTCTTGGTGAAGATAGCTCTTACGATTATAGGATTTTAACAAGATTTTTAATATTAAACGAAATATTATTAAATATGAAAACATTCCGCGTTTGTTATCTATTATTTCCACCAATCTACCAAGGCAACTGTAATTGTGCATAAATTTAATGAAACTGTTAAAGTGTTACCGACGACGCAGCCTATGTATTAGATGATGCCATCCCCGTATGCATTATTTTCCATAAATGATTTGTGTATGCATTTATTTCATGCAATGTATTTTTTGGTCCATTTTGAACGACCAGTCCAGTAGTATTCTTGACACTTCATGATTTATCTACACCCTTTTAAAATTCTAATGACTCTATTTAAGAATGTGTGGTAAAACAGTTCTCTAACAAGACGTGCTCAAGAGGATCGACTGCAATTAGAAGCTTACATTTGGTATAATACGAATATATGCTTGACTGGACATACCTTAAATAGCAGGTCTATATTGCTTAACGTTTTTACTTTATTTCCAACTGCATTTATTTATCAAATTAATTATTAATATTATTAAATGTATTTATTAAGGTAATTTTTTAATTGTTCTCTTCAATTATATACTTGAAATGCTTGCTCTGTCAACTCTATCAATTTGTTGGCACAATTCTGCAATTTTCAAATTTATGTCTTGTGCGTTTTGTTTTAGCCATAGAGATAAAACAGGGAGCATAACGTCAAGCAAAGGAAACTGAAAGTAGCATTGAGTACGACAAGAACGCTCTCCGCGTAATACAAATACTGTGGTGAATGCGAAAACTTTAACAATCTTAGCAAAGATTTGCTATAGGTGGGTTATTGCACTTTGCGAAAATAATATTGGCAACACTTTCGGTTGAAAATGTTCGGTTGAAAATGTTCGTGGGGAAATTTTACCCGTTTAATACCGGACGGTAAGAATGTACACATGAAGCACCGGTCATAGTGTGTAGGCAAGAACAATGTCTTCATTCTCCGTGTTCTATTTCTCTGGTGTTAGCAGATTTCCATGTAGGTTATGAGTAACAAATAAGGCTATCCTTCTACTTTATAGTCCATATTCCGCTTAAATCAACCGTTATGTTAAACGACTAGTATGCCTAACAATATAAATAAATGCAGGGGTTTTTGTGATAATATAACAATGACCACCCACAACTGCATTTATGTTAAAGAAAACTTCCACATTTTCAAGTAACAAATATAAGGTATTTGCTTGATCAAGATATTTTGGCCTAAATTCGTAATATTTGAAACAATGTAAAGGAGTTTCATAAACTGTATCCTGTAAAATTCCTTTTACAATTTGGACACAACCAATATGAATATGTGGGATCCAATGAAGTTCATGATCCCAAATGTTATCCAGGAATGTAATATAAAGGGAGTAAATGAGGAATCTATAACAATGCCTACATTATTGAGATAAGGCGATTTTTGGTTATGAATACAAACTTGGACACAAACATTTTCTTGCCTTTTTTACAGGACCAGCTCAAATCGAGGGAACAATATCTCTTATGCAAGTTTTTAATGACGATCTCCTTGTTGAATCATCTCTCGCTTACAAACAACTTCAGAATAAATTTGTTATCTTGGTAAGAAACCTAAATGAAAAATTATGTACGATGGATATATATTACATTAGAATTAGCAATTTATGTAGCGCTTTATGCATGAGTGCTGAATATTTTATATCCCTCATCATTGGTAACCTGTCAAACCCACACACAAGAGTACTCTTTCCGATCTAAGGACATTCTGCACTGTGTGCCATGTCTCAATCCCACCGAGGGGGGGGGGGGGTATTCTAGCAGACTGCCACAATTGCGGCGCTCACACTACTGTACAGTACAGGTTACCTCAAAGGCTCCCATTTATACACCTGGGTAGGACAGAGGCACTTAATTAATGTAAAATGCCTTCCCCAAAGGACACCAAACGTACTGACCTAGCCAAGACTCGAACCAATGATCCTTGAAGCACGAGCCGGGCCACTCGACCACAACGATTCTGCCCTAACACACAGTCATCGATTTTTTTTTTCAATTGAAAATTGGAGTGGGTTGAAATTAGAGGTGTCTGGTTTAATATTTGTATATAATACTTTGCATATGCTATACTTTTTGAAACATATTGGGGTAAATATTGGAAGACCATTTTTTTTAAATTTTAAAATGTGATATGTTCAAGTTGTAATATGGGAATGCATATCATGATTCTGAGGTGACAAAAGTGATATCCTATAATATGTGGGCTAATCAATAATAATAGGCACGGTTACACGTTGTTCCGTATCCGAAGGGTTAAAACAGGTTCAAAACATAAATAGTTTTTTCTGTAATAATTACAATTGGAAATGAATAAGCTATATCATTATTACATAATATAATTTAAGAAATTTTGTATATTAATGGTATATCGTATATGGTATCATATGGTACAGGAGTCATCTTAGGCATTGACCTTCCCAATGCTCTCGCTGTAAAATCTGTTTTTGTCTTCTTAATACAATTCCAGCTACAATAACAAAATTAACAGCCATCACCAATAATGTTGCACATTCTAATACAGACTTTAAAATATAATATGATTGAAATGACTTGAAATGAACGATGTAAGTAAATAATACATTTTTGATTGGTTTCACCTCCCTGATCAAATCCTTTCACTTGTCATTTACCCATTTTGCAGTTTTGGATCGATGCGCTTGAATGTGACATATAATGTTGAGAATACCAAATAAGTAGTAGAATAAGATCACCTCGATGTTAAACCCATCGGCGTACGGGGAGGCAACAGGGGCCCCAATCTCAAGGTGGGGCGGAGACCCAATTTCGCCCCCATTTTTCAGAAAGACCAAAAATGAAGATCTCAACAATTCGCACATATCTATAGTTTTTGTAGTGGGTGGGGTGAGGTGTATTTCCTAGACGAAATATAATATTTATGCAACAGTTAAAGTATCATAAATTATGTCCGCAGTACTGTCTGTGGGTCTGTCTGAACCCATCACCTTTTAATTTGTGTTTTCTGGACTTCTTTCAATGTACCAGTCATGTAACCTGTATTTTTTGTACAAACGTACGAATCGCGCGCGGTAGTATACTTTCAAACCGAAAAAAAAAAAAAAACATAAACAAGTATTGTGATACTGATTGCTGGTTCTTGTAAATCTCTGGATATTTTACATACACTTAACTAAAGTTAACTACTGGTTTTATGTTTCATAATTCATTTCACTTGATTGTGTGGCCATGAATTAATCTCTGCGAAAATATTTCTTTTTACAGATGCATCAATTTTTCCTAAATAGTAGTTTTGCAGACGATTTCTATTCTATAGAGGTCAATGGTTTCAGGTAAATAAGTTATTCATGTTAATTTACCACATGCATGAGTATTCCGTGGATTGGTGTTTTTTTAACGATGTATCCGTTGATTGATGCTTTCAATTGCGGTCGGGGTTATCTGCTCGAAACTAATTTATGTGACTATTTACTTTTGGTTCCAATCGGGCGATGGATGTTTAATGAATTTGAGATTTTAAACAACCCATAGCATGTAATATACGATTGTCATATATGCATGTAGTTATAATGATAAAATGTGTGAGGTCGCTCTATTCCAAACATAAAAAGTCAAAACGCATATTATTTCTCCATTGTCTCCCTCTCAAACAATCTTTCAATTCGACGCCGCTGATTATAACGATTATATTACTCCATTTATTACAATAATTTATATAATAACATAAACGTAAACAATTAAAATGCTTTTGCTTGAGCAAATTCCTCTTCTTTGTTCTGTAGGAATGGCAGCACAGTCGTCTACTGGACACTCGCCGTTGCAAAGCTGCCAGAAAACGTCACGAATCTAGATCATGAAAAGACAAAGACAAATTTTCAGCAGTTCCTTCGCAAGGAGATCCAGCATGGAGTCGATAATGGACAGCTAACAGAATTGTTTGCCAAACCTAGTTCTACATACGTCATAAGAAGTAATTTCTCGTCATTTTCATACAAAATTGATTCGGGCAAGGTCATGATATTTTTACGAATATGAAATGTGGTTGCGGGATCACATGTATAAGTAGGAACAGGTGCACAAACCTGTAAAGGGTCTGGAAATACTTTGTCATTTCTGGAAACCCGCCCGAAAAGACCGAGTTTTTCACCCCTTTCCAGAAATGACAAAGTATTTCCCACTGCGTTACGTTATTTGGATATATTTCCTCAACACATCCCGATGTGACGTAAGCCCTGGAGGAGTTTTTTCCGGGCCCGCTAGCTGGCGAAAAAAAAACCGGCGAGTAGCAAAGTGACGAGCTCTGCGTGTAAGTAAGCGGACATACTGCCTAAAACAGGTCTAACGGGATTGCGGTAACGGTATGGTAAACCACACCATGCAGGGATGGCATGAATTTAGGTTCAAGTCAAAACATTATCTATAATGCATACCTATATCATACATCGATATCAATTAAATTTCCTGTAAACGCAGTGGAAAATACTTTGTCATTTCTGGATAAGGGTGGAAAACATACGTATAAAATCCGTCTTTTCGGGCGGGTTTCCATACCCGTTTTAATTAAATATAATGTACGAGTTCAGGTAAAAATATCACTTTTCTTGTTATATTATGATATTATACCCATGTATTCAGTCGTCACATAAAACAACGATACAAGAGCAGGCGGTTACCACTTGAAACCACCAATAGGATAAAAGAACGTTTAGAATGGTTAGTGTAGATCTTGTATCTTCCGATATAAACATCCACTGCTGTTACCGTGGATGCATATATCATATTATTCAAGATATATTTTCACCACTGCTTTTCAATGTTAAAGGTTTGTACATCCAAGTACAATATTTAAAGCAAGATTTACACTTTCTCTTTTCAGTCACCTATTTAGCCCTGGGTGCTAATTTAAGACAAGCGCAGAAGCTGCCTGACGGTGGCCCTGAAAATCCAGGTAGAATGCCGCAACAATAATGTTAACAATAAAAACGATTTGCTAGTTATAAGTCACCAGAATCTTCTTGTGTGGATTATACTGTCATGGGGTTGTTCCTTCAAATGTGTTCATTGAACGACCATATCATGCACTTTGTTGGTGATTGTCCCCGTAATGTAAAATAGTTCATATATGAAATATTTATGAGGTCATCCGTTCACTTTGCCTTTTGTAATTGTTTTAAAAGGGCCAATGTGATCATAAATATAGCATTTCGAAAAGAACCGTATCGTAATATATTTATCCTTATTCCATATAGTAAGTTGCTCAGACCACCCTTGTTTTGGAGGGGGACTCTGTCAAGACACTGCAAGTGATGGTTTCCTATGCACATGTCCACCGAATTTAGCAGGGAAACAATGTCAATCTGGTAAGTGACTGATCTCATGTAACTATAGTAAAAGTATATACGGGTACGAAATGCCAACATGTTATTGATCTTTTATTTCAATTTCAGGTATAGGAGCTCAACTAGAAATGATAAAACCGGCAAAATACCAATATCACAGTTTGAATAAAGGTCCTTATATCCTAATGTTTACCTTATTAACTTTAAACGATAACGAGCATTATACATTTGCAAGAACGTCCATTAAAATTTCCCTGTTAGCAGTGCCAAAATCTGACATGCCAGAAAGAGGCGGGTTGCTAAAGTGGGAAAGGGAAATGAACTGTTTACCAGTGGAGCCGACATGTAGCGGTTAGCAAGCCCCTGTCCCTAGGATACAAATTACTAATACCGTTTTGGATCGTACCCCCAATCACAATACCTGGCGGCGCCCCTGTTGTTTACACTTTATATTTTGGTTGATCACAATTGGGCTGTTCAGGTGTGGGGCGTATATTTAAATTAATGGTAATACAAAATAATTATGACTTCGGTAAACATAATTGATACAATACATAGTGCATAGGTCAGAGCAGTAGTATCTAGTATCTCCCCAACCACCTTCATTCCTTTCTTTGCATCCTTACTGAGGGTATTTCCATGGTTTCTGAAAGGACCATATGCCTCCATGCTTATCTCGCACTTTCACTTTCTTTGCTCATCCATACATGTATGGTTTAAACTTGGTTTCTGTAGGCCTATATCATATATCATCATACTTAATGTAGCAGTTTGGTTAGGTAAAATCACACCATTTATATAATATACATAATCTCCATACATGAATGGTTCAAACTTGGCTTCTGTGTGATATATCATCATATTTAATGTAGCAGATTGGCAGATCTCGGCATGGAGCCTGCCACTGCTCCATAATTAAGCTAAATCCAAACGAATAGATGCTAATGTGATTTCATTATTATACATTGATATGTAGTGCAATACAAATATTATCACATGGGTGTTTTAATAATTATTTATGTAGAGTTGTTTGTTATTTGTAACATCACTTGATCTATACTCTCTATAACATGCACTCTTTGACTATTTCTTTTAGTGACCACGCTTTCCTGTTGTTGTCCCTACACTTAACCAAACCACTAATTAGTTGAACAATGATATAATGGGTAACATGTAAGCAAGTATAATCTAATTTAAGAATTTACAATAGATGTTTGTAAGAGGATTATTCACTTTATAAAGTTATGTCTCCTATAATGGAAACTAATATGATATAGAGCCTTATTTAAGATTAGAAATATGTCTAAGAATGTTTGTTTTGTATGATTCTAAAATGTAAAATTTTGGTATGGATAGCCAACGTTAACTATAAAAAAGCATATTCTTAACCTAGGTAGCCTACGAGGAGGTCTTGCTCTCTCATCGTCCTAAAATGATATGTTGTCAAAAGTAGTAATACACCAAAAAATAATACAAACCGTTTTACAAAGTAAAAGTATAATGTAATATTCTTCATTACTTTTACATCACCAGCAACGTAGTCACATTCATAAATTTATACATAGCAAAGAAAACCTGAACTAGAATTCCGATGAGGAAAGACGTGCGTGTAACTGACATTTATTTTGTTAATGCGCCATCGCCATTTTTCAGTAAACACAATATCCCTATAGATATATCAAAGTCAGCTCACTGAATTTAGATAAAAAGGACCAATGGAGCCCACCTGTATTTGATATATTGTATATGATGTCGTAGGCCACATAAGCGATGTTTATGTCACATGAAGATGTTGTGCTTTTGACCCAGATGCCACGTAGGGTTTAGTGTTGGTGCCTATTCCACGATAAACAGGGTTCGGGGTTAGCAGACAGGGTTAGGACTAATAGATTTAGGGAACAGTTGGCTTAATGTTAGAGAACATGGTTAGGGGGCAGGGTTAGGTGTAAGGAGACGTGGTTACGGTTTATTTACCCAGTAGCTGGTCCAGTTCTGCAGTACAATCATCCGGGCACCACTTTGTAAAAATCAGTTGAATGAGATTACTCTTTAAGAGTTCATTAACTTTTTTAGGTGCAGTCTTCTCTGTGAGATGATTTTCTCAGGAAATAAAACCTTAAGGATTGGCGGTAGCATCTTAGACATTCTCACCTTATAAATCTTTCCTTTCAAATATTATTACATTGTAGAACTTACTTTTTAGTAAATCTGCTTTCTCCAATGCACTATGGTAAATTGCCTAAAAAGGTTTGAACAATGATGAAACGCGGTAAAACACATTTAATTTGAATTTAGTTCCTTTAACCCAGAGATCGGCATTGCGAACTCCTACCAATATATAACCATCTTGCTCGGAATAATTCACAATTTCTTCAATAATGTTGAAGAATATATGCAACAGATGCTACTCTTTGGCTTCTTTCATGTTTTTTTGTTAAAAATATTGTTAAAGTATATTATTTATAATGCGGCTACCTGTAACAAATATGCCGTGACTATGAACATAACAGGAATGTACAACAAAGAACGGTATTTTATTTATTTTCCAGCAGAAATATTACAAATGTATTTATTTAAAAGCATTTCGTAGCTTATGAAGTTATATTTTTAATATAAATATAGTTATGCCCGCTCGAAGAAAACAAACCATAATTAAAGTATAAAACATACATATACTAGATATATATATTGTCATTGGTATCATGCATTACAAATACTTCCACGTAAAATATGGAATGTCTAATTAATATTCTAGCTATAAACGTAACATTAGATTGAGCAAGATGTGATAATTATTACCGATTAGATGTTTATTTTCTTTTCCGACAATGGATATATTTTGGGGTTTTACAGCTGTGTTCTAAGTGTCAAACAAAAAGCTCACTGCACTGGATACATTTTTTTGCGATATCAAAATGAATATCACATGGGAATAAAAACACCGTGCAACAACCCCATACAGCAACACCGTACAGTATATTTCAAGTAACTTAAATAAAACATATTACTGCATTAAGTTAAAGAAAGTTGGCATAACTGTACAACTGATATTTCGTCAGTATATTGTGTTTTATATATAAATACCGAATTTAAAATATCTTTCCAATATGCTGCTTATTTGCTCTCGAAGAGTTTGGTCTTTGTGGCGTTCTCTTTATAATTTGTCCTATGGAATTTGATGGCTCCTTTACCTTTACAATGCATTAGCATTGAGCGATTTATGTGTATTATTTAACAGGTTACATTTATGAAATTAGGGAATCTATAGATGATATATCACATAGAACGTATACATTTGTAAAATGAACCTTTATATACATATATGTACACATATCGATGCATGAAAGCGTTAAACAGATTCCAATGAAGAGAAGAAGTTACAGTCTCAAGTGAATAACGGAAATATAAAAATGATATCAATGGTGAGATATTAACATGTTTCTCTTATCTTACGGGTATACCATGGCAATCTAAGTTGATGACGGTCTAATTCCTAAGAATTATCGTTGTATAAACGACCGATATTCCAAGAAAGCCAAATGTCGAAAACGTAAACATACACTTAACAATATAATATATATTAGGTCGCAGGTTCGAGTCCCGCTCGGGACCCAGTTTTCCATTCAATAAGGAAATATCCCTTGCCATAATAAAGCAAAGGTTGCCAATGACGAGGTGATAAAAAAATCCAAATGCGACATATAATACTCCGCCAAATATCATTCACTTATATATATATATATATATATATTCATAGGCATTGGACAACTCAACTCAATTCTAATGTTATTTATTATACCCTATACCGTATATATTGTACCGTAAACAGTACTTAGGCCTCCCATGTATTTATTAGGCTACTCAAATACAGGTGATTAGTTTACAAACACTCACTCTTCAACTTTTTGTTAGTATACACCTTGTCCCCTGATATCATCGCATCGATTTTTCACCTGCAACAATCTTCCTTGATTCTTCTTTTTCCATTTCTTTTTTAGTGAACATTTTGCATTTTGATTTCGCTGTTCCTGTTTCACCTTCATTGTTGTATTTACAAAGCGCTCCTGATTTAATGTAAGTTTTGTGGTGGTTACTCCTTTCTTTCCAAAATAAATTAGGCTGAAATGTGTCACATTTTTGACGAACTTATGATCAATGTCTGCTATGATATCAGAACAAATACTACTTGACGTGTTCATGACACTGGTCAGGCGCAAGCACTGTAGCGCAAATAGTAGTATGTTCCTGTATTTAAGGCAAAAAACAAATGTGTTTAAAATGCAATTCCCTGTTGACGGTCTGTTGGACTCAAATTGAAAAAAAAAATCTGCATTTTTGTTGTTGTTGTTTGTTTTACATGTAACTTCGTATTTCGGTCTAAAAACCTCCTTTAATGTCTTTCGTCAAAATTCAGTATAAGTAGATAAAAAGGTTAAATTTAATCTTCAACCGCTTCAATCTTCAAACCGCTGCACGTTGTGCATTGCTTTTAAAATGCTGACAAATTTACAATAATACCCACCATAAACAAAACAACAAAGCTGTTCTTTGTGCATTATTTTATAAACTTGTCTATTTTGCAAGATTCGCGAGTATGTAACTGTTTGATTTCCTTTGCAGCCGTATCATGTCCTCCTTTACAAAGTTTGGATAATGGACTGATTTCATGTACTATGGGAAGAACCGTTTACAGCCAATGTAGGCATACATGCAACTCTGGGTACATTATTCTCGGAGCAGCTGTCAGGCAGTGTGGGGAAGACAGTAGATGGACCAATGTTGCTCCAGTCTGTGAAAGTAAGGAAACATCAAATCAAGTCAAATCATCCATTCTGCTTTATTTTAGTCGTTAAAATGTTTATAAAACAATACCATTCACAACCCTTATTAATAAATTATTGTGAAAGGATTAATGTGTGTGCTATCAGTTCAGTCACAACATGCCAATTCCAGTAAATGGTATCTGTAAATGGCTTCTGTAAGTGATCTTACGTGATTATGTGGCCACAATATCCACGCGTAGTGCCACTATTTGTTGGTGCATAGCGGACATAGAACATTTGGCTAAATATACCTTCTAACTGTCTATTGGGCAAAAATCACATGACAAGACAAGAAAGTAACACGACCTGCTTGTGAATCAGTACACATGACAAATATTGAAGGGCTTATCATAATTTCCGTTGATACAGATGTGACCCCTAACCCCCGCCCCGTTCCGCCGGAAATTTCAGCGTCGGCCTTGTCACAATATACTGTATTTTAGTACCAATTTGAATCATGCAATCTTTTGCGGCAACCGTTTCTTTTTACAGGACCCACATGTCCCACATTATCAGAGGTAGAGGGCGGAATAATTTCGTGTTCACGGGGCAATACTTACCAAAGCATATGTACGTATAGCTGCATGGACGGTTTCATTATTGAGCAAGGGGGAAAGCTTCTGATACGATTATGCAGAGAAGATGGAAAATGGACCGGTTCGCAACCTTCTTGTTTAAGTAAGTATTTTTTTTGTAATTATTATAATCCATTATAGTGTAGGACATCATCCACACACCTTACCATGCATGCATTATAAACATATCCATAACAAATATCAATTCAAACTTTTTGGAGCGTGGCGACAGGGAAAAGTGTTGTATATTTTTCTAATCGGCTTATTTAGCGCTTTTACAATTCCGCACATTATAAACACTAAATCTGGAAAATCAAAATTTCTGAACTTTATTTACTACAGAATGGTATCAGGCGGTATAAGTAAATAGATGTATCTTCATAATATCTCCATCGTCACAACCGCAATCAACAACAACCAAAACAACCCGGACACCAACAACAACATTACCACCAACACCATAAATCAACACCATATTCTCCGACACCGTTCTTACTCAGTTATTGCAGTCCGGAATAGGTTTACCACAACAGCGGAATGTTTGCGCATCATGTTAACATATTCAGATTATTAGAAGCCCGACTAAATACGGAGGTGGTTATTTTAGTCATGCTTATGCTTTCTCATTATTTCTTTTTTTTTTAAATGCGAAAGGGTCGGTGCTTCCGTAGCTATGTCCATGTTGGGTCCGTAAACCGTGTTCCGTCATCGCCGCAATAATGCCGTCATCTCTTTGTGTTACAGGTATTTCTTGTCCTCCACTTGTAACTCCTTCAAATGGTGTCTTCAACTGCTCCAATGGAAACCATTTCAATAGCGTATGTGAACTGACCTGTGCAGAAGATTATCGCATCAGTAGTACATTCGGTCAGGTTCGGAGATGTCTGGATACCGGTCGCTGGTCCGGAAGCGCTGCAGCATGCTTACGTAAGTTGGAAATTTGTAGTATCATCTAAGTATGTGAAAAATAAAACTTTTTGCATACAATTATTGCGAAAATATAGGTATGAGTTTTAACATTAATATATGAGAAGCTTTATATTCTACGATATCGTGAAACAAAAAACTGGGCAACGAGTGCACCCTGACTTAATTATTACGACTGTATTACCTATTAAAATTACCTTTGTTTTTGTGTTATATCTTAGCTGCATTTTGTCCATCTATACGTGAAATACCTATGGGTGTCGTTTCTTGACTTAATTATTACGACTGTGTATTACCTATTAAAATTACCTTTGTTTTTGTGTTATTTCTTAGCTGCATTTTGTCCATCTATACCTGAAATACCTATGGGTGTCGTTTCTTGCACTAACGGCAACATTCACCTGAGCACATGCAAGTACGACTGCATCGAGGGATTCATCCTGGCTGATTTTAGCGCTCAGAAGCATGTGTGTATGAGCAACGGAGAGTGGAGTGGAGCAACGCCAATCTGTGTAGCAAGCTACACAGGTACGATTAATATTATCAATATAATTCTCTCAATAATATAAATATTACGTTTAAAACACTCCCATTGTGTATTGAAGAATTGTTTTGAAACGGAGTACATATAAACTGAACGTAGTAATAATCGGGGCTTTACGGATTTTTGTTGGGGAAAAGTCATACTTTTCTAAGCACATGCGCAAGACATGTTTCTCTCATCTGCAAAATCTATTAAGTCTTATTCGTCTAGAGAATATTTTGGTATGTTAAGTATAAATCAAAGTACATAAAGTAAGAGACACAATAAAACATGTCATTCTGTACTATTTGTGACCCTAATGACTTCTCTACAGATGTTCTGTGTTTTTCGGATAATTTGTCTCACAGGCAAATACAGTAACAGTTGATTGATATATGATTTTGTAATTTTGGCCCAGTTTTGATTTTGTTTCTTCTATTTCCATAGTGTTAACGTGCCCAGTTTTGCCTACCATATCCTATGGGCAAGTTAAATGTTCCAATGGAAACCACTTCGAGAGTACGTGCATATATTCATGCCAGTTTGGTCATGGCATTCCCTCCGACGTCACCAATGCACGGACCTGTCTGGAAAACGGGGAATGGAGCGGACACGAACCCATTTGTGTCGGTATGAAAAACGTATTTAATTATATATAAATACTTTACCAATTAAAGGACCTATTATCACTGTCGCATATATTAGCGTTTCTTCATCATGGAGAATCGCTATTATATGGGAAAGTAATACTAGGTCCTTTGAATATATATATATATATTTTTAAATGAAATACGAAGAAATATTTTGTCTGGCAGTCACATGATTCAAAGAGATATTACTCTTATATTTTTTTCTTCAGATAACTTATCCTGTCCAAAGCTCAACAACATTGAAAATGGTGTCGTGCAATGTTCAAATGGCAATCAGTTTTTCAGTTTGTGTTACTACGTCTGCCATATGGGTTATTCATTGGCTGATGTTAACAGTGGTATACGAGAATGCAGTATTGGAGGAACATGGACAGAACAGGAACCGACATGTGTTGGTAAATATTGAAATTATAATGGTAGCAACTTTATCTTTTGAGGTTTTAACAGTAGTGATAGGATATGAATTCATCCCCTTTTCTAAGAATCCATATGTTTCGCCCAAGGATGGCAATGAAAAACTACCAATTAAAATATTTAACAGCTAAGGATATCTTTCAACGGTATTACATACATGCAGCTGCTGATGAATTGGATAATTTTAAATTCTAATACATCTGCCTACTCGATAACATAATCTTTCTTGGCTAAAGTCTACTTTTTAAAATCTTAAAGTTCTTCGATTACATATCGTTTTTACTTTGAAGAATCGTATCTTAAGCTGTTATAATGTACATTTCAGTTGATGTCACGTCTTGCTCTGTGCTACCACCGGTAGATGACGGTAGTCTACATTGTTCCGACAGTTTTTCGAGCGGGAGCGTCTGTGTCTATATGTGCGATAAAGGGTTTCATTTAGTTGGTAGTGATATTCTACAGTGTGGCATTGATCTTCATTGGAATGGAAGAGTTCCTTACTGTGAAGGTTAGTCATGTTAACATCTTCACCATAACAGGAATCATATTGGATCTGTTGATTTATTATTGATATATGTATCAATATTTCAACCATTTTAATGTGTTGAAAAAGCGCATCAACCATTTATTTTTAAATCATCGTCGTACTTAATTATAATTGCGCGACCTTTCCGTAAGAAACATATTGAATTAGAGCCTCATAAACATCTTTCTAAATTGATGATTCGTACCAAACTATGTTTGATAGAGTGAATATATTAGAGCATTTGATTGAACACATTTATGTTACATTCCTTTCATGGTAGCTGAACTTACAGTCTCATGTCCACCTCTGAAGGGCCTCGTTGGCGGAACAATTACATGTACCGACCATCAAACCGAAGGCAGTGTTTGTGTCTATACATGCAGGGAGGGCAGCTTTCCGGATGGCCCAGTTATCAGGACATGTGGACCAGATGGCGTGTGGTCAGGAGTAGATTTGTCTTGTATTGGTAATTTATGTATAACTAATATACATATTTTGTATAGTATGGGACAAAACAGAACAACAAAGACTATTACTGGTAATCTTGGACTGGAAGATACTAAACCACAGTCAAATGGGTCCCTGCTAACCAGAAACATAGAAGTCATTAAAACATAAGTCATATATATACCTTTTACAAATTATGTAGATATTAATGTGAATAAATCAAGCTAATAGTCGATTGTGTCATATATCTTAGTGGTTAGGGATGGCGGCACGTTTGGTTGTAATCCTTCTAATGTTCAAACAGTCAATTAGTTAAGATTAACAGCGATATACATACCCTAATAATTTATTGCTTTAAACATGGATGGAATTATTCATGCTATAGCTAATGTATAAATATTGTGTCAGGATATAGCTAAGTAAAAGTCTCACTATAAAAACATCCATTTAGCTTAACTAAACTATGAAACAATATCAATTGAAGTTAATGCATGTGTCAGTAATATCTATGTAAGGAACCAACGTTGTTAGTACAGGTTGCATGATTATATCCCTTGTGTTTTAAATTCACAGATATTACCTGTCCACCTCTTACTAATATTCCTAATGGGATTTTAATGATGTGCTCCAACGGAACCAAACTGAACAGTCAATGTTTATACACCTGTCAACCTGGCTATCGTTTATCTGATAACAGTATTTCAACAAGGGTTTGTCTTCCCACAGGGTCGTGGACTGGCACGATACCGAGGTGCGAAAGTAAGTTGGACCTAAGTTGAAACACTTATAAACTTTAAACCTGGAAAACCTAATTTTTAATTTAAAAACAAGTTGGGCGGTCAAAATATATTTGGTCCATAAAGACACCAGCTAGTTTCTCCTGGTAATCAGGTTCAGCATAGCATTATAATGTTAAAAATAGTTTCGCTGGTAGGTTGTCAGTATATCATTGGACAATCATTTGTTGATGGAAGTTTACAAGGCTATGTAATTTTAAATGTGGGATTTCTGAATTGAACATATGAAAAGTATGTCCAGTATATTATTTCAACGCAGATATAAATACGTTAAGGCAGCCCTTAATATAACGTACAGAACCAATGCTCATTCCTTTTTTGCTTGAAGGTATTTGGATGGACATTTTTGTAAACCTCTATAAAAATTGATAGTCACGGTATGAAGTCGTCCTAAAAGATCTTTTTATCCTTAATTATAAGACGTTTTATTTCTTAATAATTTTTAAGCGGTCTGTTAACAACCAGTATGCTTTGTAGATAAAATATGATTATTGTGCAACCATGTGGTCATCAAAGAAGAAACTGATAAGATTTTTCATGATCATTATTTAAAGTAACAACAAAATAGTATTTTACTGTAAAACTATGTACTAAGGAGAAATTGATGAGCAGTTTATGATCAATAATTGTACACATTTTAAATATATATAGTAGTATATAGTATATAATTATGTTCATCAAAAGAATGATAAGTACTTGTATATATTTTAAGTAAATTGCACTGCACTGTCTTAATTCAGCACGAATTGTAAGAAATTAAACACTGAATTTACGGCATAGAACTCATGTTATATTTTGCCATCTACAGTTGTAACCTGTCCTGTCCTTCCTGCGATTGAAAATGGTTCCTTCTCTTGTGATAATGGTTTTTCGTTTGGTAGTACCTGTACCTATACATGCGACGAGGGTTCAACAATCGACGATCAAAGTTTACCTTTCTCCGGACCAACGACGGTGATCAGATCATGCGATGATGATGGCACATGGAGTGGAGAAGACATTTCTTGTCTATGTAAGTTTACCGGGTGATAGATTACCCATTATTGGAACATGTCCATATTGTCTTACAACCGAGACAAATACAACGTAAATTCATGTTTATAAAAACAAATAAATGATTTGGCACATAACAAGATACTTAGCAACTATGCTACTTGTATTTTGTCGGCTATTCAATAAAAAATCAAATCTATAACCAGAAATGTTAATACAAAATCATAAGCATCAATATAATGAAAGATAGATATTTGAAACAAAAAAACACATATTTTCTGGGACAACTGGTCTAGCGATATTTATCGTCTTTACAGGGAAAATTCTCGCTACGCTAATGGTTTTATGATTCTATTTTATATCTTTCCAATAGCTATAACATGCCCAGAGCTAGCAATGTTAGATCACGGATACATTACATGCAATAGAGCACTATACACTGGCAGCGTATGCACCTACCAATGTCATGCCGGGTTCGATTTTCCCGATGGACGGGTGGTCTCTCGTACATGTGGTACGGACGGCCAATGGATCGGAGAGGAGTTGGGCTGCATTGGTATGTTATGACACTGTTCCTATTCTTACCTCCATGTTTTATCGGCCTTAAACCTCGTTTGACTTCTACGGTTTCTACAAATGATTGTAGACATTGTTGACGAGTAAGTGCCAATTAGATTATGCAAAAAAGTAAGAATTCTATGACTAATAACAATCTAATATCACACAAATATCAAATAACATGATGAATTGTTTTCTTTAAAGACCAACATAAAAAGAACAGATTCCAATCAGAACTTATATTGGCTTATTTACGAACTAGATTTAAAATGCTCAATTAATACTGTAACTACATTTTAATGGTTTTAATATGATCTTTAAAATGCTAAGATTTTATCATCTGTGATTTTAGATTTTAATTGGTTATATATTATTTTAATTGGTTAATTGGTTATATATTGGTTATATTTATTGCTTAATTTTATTAAG
Source organism: Paracaudina chilensis (assembly GCA_027580055.1). Classification (NCBI taxonomy): domain Eukaryota; kingdom Metazoa; phylum Echinodermata; class Holothuroidea; order Molpadida; family Caudinidae; genus Paracaudina; species Paracaudina chilensis. The sequence continues at coordinate 2,641 of JAODFY010241651.1, read as the reverse complement.
AAACTAGATCTCCGTTTAATGTGTTTTAAGTATACACGATATTTGAATGCTGGTTACAGTGTCGTGTGTATCTTGTTATCCTATTTGATATAAGCTAAAATCACATGCTGGGTTTGTTTATCTTGTAAAACCTACTGACGTCGGCTATATTTGCAATATTTACTTTTCAACAGCTGTTTCATGTCAACCATTGCCGGACTTACCCAATGGCAATGTCGTCTGCTTGGATGAATATGAATTTAACAGCCTCTGTTTTCTGAATTGCAATATTGGTTTTCGGCTAGTTGGCTCTTCGTCCCACCTTTGTCAAATGTCGGGGCTTTGGAGTGGAACAGCATCAGCTTGTATCCATTCAGGTAACCATAATTTCCGTTCTAGCTGCTTTTGGTTTGTAGAATGTGACAAAATCTTTGTAGGACAAGGCTAACACAACGATGCTTGTAGAATTTCAAAGGTGCTATTAATAACATATTTTGTAAGTCTCCCAGTAGAACATACCACCTATAATATAACATAGAATTTGTGCAAAATTAAACAAAACGTGTTTGTAGAATACAACAAATCACAACAAAAGTGTCAAAGTGTTTGTTCGTTAACTTGTAATGGACCACAATATATAGTAATACAAAAAGTGCTTGCAGAACACTAATACAAATTATATATAATATATACGAACACTCTATATAGCTTCTAGCAATATTTGGCACAGAGGCACATTTTATTAAGAAGCCTTTTTTAAATCTTTACATTTTCCGCATCCATAACAACAGCTACTGTACAACACATTTTTCCAAAATATTGATTTCACAAATCATACTATTTATGATTATAGTTTTAAATCATCATGATCAATAATTTCTTTTCAGATGTAACTTGTGTAGATTTAACAGGAACATTGGCCAACGGATCAGTATCATGCACGGCTGACAACAGCATCCAGAGTCACTGTACAATGTCATGTAATGAGGGGTTTGCTAGCAGCACCGGACAAGAAACTAGACTAACATGCATTACAACTGGCCAATGGTCCGGGGAAAGAATAACATGTCAGGGTCAGTGAATATTTTGAAAGTTGAGATTTTGTCCACATGAAGCATCACTTAAATTTATGACAATAAATTGCATGATATTTCTTAATGATATTAGTTGAAGCGTTGGTGGTATATCATTTGGCGTACAATTTCAATTTATATGACAAAACAAATCAATATCTTTTCGCGTTGCGTTGCGTTCTTTGTATGTAATGTGTGATGATATTCTTATATAATTTCATATTTTTTTCATCTTTTTTATAGTTATAACATGTGAAGATTTAACAGGAACATTGGCTAACGGATTAATATCCTGCACGGCTGGCAACAGCTTCCAGAGTCACTGTACAATGTCTTGCAATGATGGGTTTATTAGCCGCACAGTGCAAGACCATAGTTTGATATGCGATGCAACAGGGAAATGGTCCGGAGAGAGAATAACATGTCATGGTCAGTAAATAATGCTAAAATGTGGTGTACATTTATTATATTCATGGCCTAATCAAGGTGTAAACATTTAGACTAACTTGTGAGCTTGGAGCGTTTACCCATGGAAAACCTTTTCACCACTACGATTTTCATGTTTTTTCAACGAATACAATTTAGAAGAAGCATGCATAAAACTGATAATATACAAGATTTAGTTTTAGAAATCATTGTCGAAGAAGTGAATATTAGTATACATAGGATTTGCAGTCTCAACGTGGCACCAGGATGTGTTCACTTTTGGCCAAGATTTGTTCCTTTAAAAATATATTTGGCATTATGAATACTTGATTATTTTGGTGCAATACTGTGTTTAATTTTGGTAATATAGAATCACCTAACATTTCTTAATTTGTATTCAAACCTAACATGTTCAAGTCAAGAAAATGCAAAACCAAAGTTAAAGAAAATATGCACTATTTTGTGTTCCAACGTTTATGATGAAACATAGGTTTGTTATTATTATTGCTAAATTTAATTTGTATTAGTAAATCGTCTGAATATACTACTGCATAAATAATTTATCTGATTATATTAAATATGCATTATGCTCTTTTTATTGGTTGGTTTTTAAAGAAATCATCAGGTTATATTTTCGATGATGTTTGTGTTATATTTGTATTATATCAACATAAATTATGTTCAATAAAAAATATTATACTATACAGTATCCATGTCTTTTTCTCCTTTTCATTGGAATTCAATCGAATTAATTTAATCGTAATGTGTTTGCAATTAATCGCATTATTGCTTAAACCACCACATGGCATACACATAACGATTACACACTAAACATGCCGTATATTTTAAGTACGTTCAGTAAGAAATTAAATAATCATGGAGTTATTACACGTCATTCACATGTTACAAACGTAAAATCAAACTGTTTACCCTTTCTTCTGATTCTTATATTTCAGCGAACTAGGTTGATTCAACAATTGTACAAACGATTTCAAGCCACGTGCTCTAGCTACGGATGTTCACTACTGGTGACAATCAATAACCGCAATACAGATCATTTATGTGTGCGTAATTTGAACCGTGAACTAGCTTATTTAGCCACATGGTCAGATGGTAAATCCTCTATTCGAACTAACTGATGGGTTATCACAAGTGTGTGTATA
>JAODFY010241541.1:0-16270 GCA_027580055.1 Paracaudina chilensis | reverse complement strand
AAGAAAAATTCACCCAATTGAACCCGTGACCTCTATACGTATAACGTCCATAGGCTATCTCCGAACTAGCTTATTCATTATCATCTAATTGAAACAGTGCTATGATGCCATTGTACATTTTGTAACAATAGAAATTGAATGAACCTCTCCTACTACCAGTTCAATAAACCACTCTCACACATCAATGTGTAAGGTCAATGCTCATTTTAGCAGAATCTAAACATACACACACACAAAAAAACACTAATTAACTATTAAAGACTAACTATTAATTATTTATAATCTGTAATTGAAAATGTTACAATTGCCACTGCATGACGTAAATAGCAAGTTGGTATTAAAGCCAGGCCGACTATAGTATTTTGTTTTTTACATTTAAACACAATTTTAATACTGTACATTGTTTTAAAGTTGTTGACAATTTTGTTAAATAATTGGGAAAGACTGGACTACCAAATAAATATTAAATAAATTTAATGTGAAATTCTTTAAAGGAGTTACACTGCATGATGTAGCTTAATTATACTCGGTGAATTTATTTGTTAAAGAAAAAGTATATATCTAGGCTTTAATATGCTGTGAGCAATATTAAATTGGGAGTACACACAAATGTTTCATTGATACATATTTTCTTACAACCTTATAATTGTTGTTTTTTGTTGTTGTTTAATATTTTTTTACATTCATTCAAATCTATGAACTTATAAAAATTTCAAATTCAAATAAACCATTTGTCACTAATAATAAATATATCCCTAGCTGTAGCCATCAGGTAGTTTGTTGCAATTATAAAACCACATTCAACTGATAATTCCTGTAAGCCGAACATTTGTCACACAAAACGGACTTGTAATTTAGTTTAAAAAAAACAAACTTGTGAGTTTATTTTTCAGAAACCCAGGATTTGGATTTTATGAGGTGATTTTATGAATTATATGATTTATGATTATATGATTTATATGATCTTATGAGGCGACTTCAACTTGTTCAGAATTAGTACCTTATTATCATTGCCGTATTTTCTGCAATAAATCCTCTCCATGTTTTAATAATTAAACATGTATTTCTCTGCCATCAATGCTGTACGGACTGTACAGTGTGACTGTCGGGTATGTAACTGATGTAACATAACTTGGACTCTGTTCAATTTTTCCGCTCATAAATTTCTCTAAAACATTCCACCGTTGCCCAACTAACCTGTGTTTACAAGTGCTGCATGCTACAGTCATGACTCTGAATAGATTATATACCTGAGAGTCTTTAGTGCGAGAACCTGAATAATACCATATTCAATGGTCATATTAGCAATGATTTAAATAAAAAAATTAAAAAAACTTTAGGGGGTTGGTCCTTTGAGGGTGCAGGGCCCTAAGACATGGCCTCTTTGACTATGCCATAAATACAGCCCTGGCTTGAAAGTTACTATCAGACTTTACAGTATTTTGGGTTAAATTTTGCTTAAAATAGGCAGCATTATGCCAGTTGGTTAATTGTCATCTGGAGTTATGTAAACATTTCTCTCATTGGCTTGTTTTGAAATGGACTTGTATATTATATGTATATTTATTCTAAGTGACAATTATCAGTTAATGCATATTTATAATTTGTTGCTGTATGCATAAAACGTCTTTCTAATCTTCATTTCTCTGAATTCTCTCCAGTGAGTGTTACAAAATGAGTAGAATATATGGTTGTAAATCATAGGATGAACAAATGGACTGTATGATTAAAAACCAGCACACTGCTGCGAGGTAGTATTATTTGTTCTGCTCAAACCCCCGACGGCACCTTTAATACCGACTCCTATATATGTGTTTATAGCAATGAATCATTCATTAAAACTATTACCATGCGACAGATTGGCCTATCGTTCCCTTTTGTCTGACAGCTTCTGTGTAAAGTCGGTGTTTTCTTCCGAGGGGAAATATGCCGCTTCCTGTGTCGTGGAAGTATTTTTTTTTGAAATTCAAGCTTGCATTTGTTGAACAAATGCATCATCCCCTGGCTGACATTGCATTGCCTGCCTTACACAGTTCCAATACCCTCGGACTGCATTGCAATATAGTAAACTTGTAGGTCTGCATGCTATTATGCTTGCCTGACTAATACACAGCCTTTCTATATTGTATACTGAGTATGATCGAAGGCCAGCCAGTAATGGCTGGCTGAACATGTGAAGTCCTGTTGACAAGCAGAAAGATTGTGTAGGATGTACTGTAACTGCCTTATGACGGCTTTTGTGGTAACAGCCAGGCAGTATTGGCGTTATGTTACGCTTAGACGCCCACACCAGTTAGGAAGGGGTCACGTTTAATTGGATACATGGACAAAATAACTGACATATTTGAAGAATTTTTGACATTACTGTTGATTCCGATTTTTGACATTACTGTTGATTCCGATTAATTGGTTGAAAAAGTCATTCACAATATTTCAGATAAATGAACAATTTTGTTTGCCAGGGTTACTTCACTGGGTTGCATTTTGCCTGTGCCTTAACGTGTGTACACACATGAATGAATTAGGGCGATCAGATTTAAATGTTTTAAATTCCAAAAACTGATATCAAACAGCATGTGGTCGTAGGTTGGGCAAGAGTGTTAAATAACAGTGATGTTTCATTTCATTAATTTGTTCCATTAGATTCTTTTTGGAACCAAGAGTTACATTTGTACAGTTGTCAGTCTGCCGAGATCTACCATTCCAAATAGGGAACCTTGTGTGTGACTGATATCCTATCACTATTTAACATTTTGATCATTTTGATCTCACGATCGACTGGGAAATCTGTCGCGATGCGATCGACCAGTCGATTGGGATCTACTGGTTTGGTTTAATATCCTATTGATATCTTATTGGGCATATTTGAAAAAATATTTGAGATCTACCATTCCAAATAGGGAACCTTGTGTGTGACTGATATATTTGAGATCTACCATTTTCTCAAAAATATTTGAGATCTACCATTCCAAATAGGGAACCTTGTGTGTGACTGATATCCTATCACTATTTAACATTTTGATCTCACGATCGACTGGGAAATCTGTCGCGATGCGATCGACCAGTCGATTGGGATCTACTGGTTTGGGCATGCCTGCTATACATAATCTTATTGGGCATATTTGAAAAAAAAAAAAACATATAGAACGGGCTAGGTATTTGACAAGATAGACTTTAACGTAATATTAATAATATTAATATGAAAGATTTATAATTTGTGAAATCCACTTACGTGCTCAAAGCTCTAAACACAAAAAAAAATTCTAATGTATACAATCAATAAAAAACCTATACTAAATTATACACCACATAATTGAAGAATATGAACATTTAGTCCTTGAATGCTTCACGCATAAGATGCGTCTTTAAATTAGTAATAGTGAGGTAGATAAATTCCATAAACTGGGGGCAGCAAACTGCAAACGGTATGTCACGGTATCACCCCAAGAATGCTTTGAGTTTTGTTCAGCCAAAATAATATTTTGCAAACAATAGTCCAGAGGAAAATGAAACTTTGTGACAAAGAAAAGACGAGGAAAAACTAAAACTAGATGGTGAAAGTCACATTTACAATAGCATGTTTGGTTGTAGAGATTTTGAATTTTGCAATCATTCTAATTTTTGGTGAAGAATCTAGCTACATTTGTGATGTCATCAGCTCACTTGTTGTGGTAAAGCCTTTTGTTCAATATTATTTATACTTTTCATGTTTTTTTTTTTTCCATACCAATTTAAAATGGTATATACATATATATGGCAAAGTTTTTACTTAAGGATTTTCTTATACTATTCTGAAACCAATGTTAAGAATGCAAACTCTTGTTAGTATACAGTGTCAACTTAATAGCAGGCTTTCTCAGAATACAGCAAATTAATGTTGCCATGAATATAGGCCTTATTCTTTGAAATCCTTATGACTAGTAGTAGTCAATATTAATATTATTAACATTTTGAGAGAAGGTTGCAAATTTCAATTTTCTGCGGAGCTAGTCGTAGGCGGGATCATTTTCGTTGCAATATCAGTACTGTAGAAGGTAACCAGAGCTGTACAGTTCACTTGTAGCCATTCATTTTGTTCAAAAGAAAAATTCTCAAATATATTCTTTCTATAAAGAGAATATTTAAAACTCAATATCCATGAAACATGCTAATATTATACAGCATTTAGTCTACTGGACTCTCTCATAACCCGGCAAATCAATGTCACCATAAGGCCGTATTCTCCGAACTCCTCATGACTAGTCAATATTATTAACATTTTGAGAGAAGGTTGCACATTTCAATATTCTGCGGAAACTCATTCGGTTGTCATGAGCTAGTGAGAAGCTGGATCGTTTTCGTTGCAATATTAGTAGTTCTAAGATAACCAGAGCTGTACAGTTCACAGTAAGTTTAATATAATAAACTGGAAATGTAACTACTTTATATTGGACAAAAGTGGGACAACTTCAAAGGTTATCACTGACGATCCTCACAAGGGTTTAGATTTCAGCCTTTTATTTGTGTCTGTTGGATAAATTCTCATTTATTCTCTTTTCTAAGAGAATTTTTAAAATGGAAAATCCATGAAACAGGGTGCAGCATATATATACGGCATCATTCTACTGGACATTCTCAGAACCCATCAAATTGATGTCGCCATCAATATTCTCTGAAATCCTAATGATTACTCGCCGGTAACTTTTTTGAGAGACGACGGTAGCAAATAATTGCAGTTAAGAGGATGGATATCACTAACACAATATACTGCAGAAGTAGCCGGAGATGTGACCGAAGCTGTACTTTTATGAAAGTCCGAGGAGTTCTTTGTCCAACTGTGAAGGGGTCAGAAAGGTTATTACCAAAGGGTGACCAATGGACACATACTGAAAGTCACTGTATAGTTTGTATTGCTGCACTTTGCCTTGTTATAGAATCATATATAAAGGCCTACTTCTTCTATATTGTCCATTATATATATATTGAACTGTGTCGGTTTATCGGTCTAAAATATATAAGGGGTAGGCATCGTCTCTAATTGCCCGTTTTAATATATTAAAAAAAAAGTGCAACGTACAGTGTTTAAGCCTAAACACACAAGTACAAGGAAACTTATTTTGTTAATTATGCAAATATCCCCATTTGTCTCCTCTTCTATAATTAGAGGATGCTGAACATACTGGGTACTTTCATCGGGTCATTCACCCCCGGTTCTCAGAGAAAGAGATTGTTCGTCCTTTAGTGTAAAGTGTTAATTTTCTGTCATGTGTAGTAGATTCTTCACTTACGATGTTGGTATACGTTCGTTGGTTACATTATTTGTACTTTTTATTTGTTGCAAACTTCACACTTTTTGATTCCTTGCCTTGGCTGCAAGGAATCTATGCGATCACGTTGGCGTGTGTATAGTGTGTGTGTGTGACGCCAAGCTTGTAACCATGTTATCTCAGCAGTCCTAAGTTGGATTAATATCTTACATGGTACATATGTTACCCATATTGGGTAGATGGTCCCTATTGATTTTGAAAGAGGTCAAAGGTCATATGAGGTCAATAGGCATCAAACTCTGAAAACCTTGTAACCACATTATCTCAGCAGTCCCAAGATAGATTAATATCTTACTTGGTACATATGTTATTCATGTTGAGTAGATGATCCCTGTTGATTTTATAAGAGGTCAAAGGTCACATGAGGTCAATATGGGTCAAACTCTGAAAACCTTGTAACCACATTATCTCAGCAGTCCGAAGTTGGATAAATATCTTATTAGGAACATATGTTACCCATAAGTAGATTATACCTTTTGATGTTGAAAGAGGTCAAAGGTCATATGAGTTCAACGAGGATCAAACATTGAAAACCTTGTAACCAGGTTATCTCAGCAGTCCCAAGTTGGATTAATATCTTTCTTGGTACATATGGTACCCATATTGAGTAGATGATCCCTATTGATTTTCAAAGCGGTTAAATGTCATTTGGGGTCAACAGGGGTCAAACACTGAAAACTTTGTAACTAGGTTATCTTAGCAGTCCCAAGTTGGATTAATCTTATCCTTGGGACAAATGTTACCCATATTGAGTAGATGATCCCTTTTGATTTTAAAAGATTGAAAACCTTGTAACCAGGTTATCTCAGCAGTCCCAAGTTGGATTAATATCTTTCTTGGTACATATGGTACACATATTGAGTAGATATGATCCCTATTGATTTTCAAAGTGGTTAAATGTCATATGAGGTCAACAGCGGTCAAACACTGAAACCTTGTACCCAGGCTAACTCAATAGGAGAAATGTGGATGATGAAAGTTAAAGTTGGTCACCAATATTGAATCCTAGTAATTGTATGAGAGGTCAAAGGTCATTTGAGATCAACACGGCTCAATTTCCGAAAACCTTGTACTTGGTTGACTCTATAGGGGAAACCTAGATGAAAAGCCTAGTTGGTATGTAGATTACCTATATTGAGCAGATGAACCCTATTGATTTCATAGGAGGTCATTTGAGGTTCATTTGAGGTCAACACAGGTCAATTGCTAAAAAAAAAACACTCTATAGGGGAAAAACGTGGATGAAACTCATAGTTGGTATGGTATGTACCTAGGTCACTCATAGCATTATTGTATGTAGCTGTCTCACAGTATGGAAATATAATCTTGACAGTTTTTTAATCATAAAAATTTTAATTTTAATTTAGTCCAAGGAATCACAAAACCTCTTGGTTTTCTTGTTTTATAATTGGTAGAGATTCTCAATACATGTGGACATATAATAGCAGAATGCAACTGTTCCACCCTGCATCCGATACATAGACTTACATACATTGGGTACATTTTTTTTGGCAAACTTCACACATTTGTATAATTGGTAGAGATTCTCAATACATGTGGCCATATAATAGTGGAATGCAACTGTTCCACCCTGCGTCCAATACATAAGACTTACATAAATTGGGTACATTATTTGTACTTTTTTTGGCAAACTTCACACGTTTTGTATAATTGGTAGAGATTCTCAATACATGTGTCCTATAATAGCAGAATGCAACTGTTCCATGCTGCATCTGATACATAGCGGACAGAATATGTACTAAAATGTGTTACGTTTTATAATTGGTAGAGATTCTCAATACCTGTGCCCAACAATATTGGAATGCAACTGGTTCCACGCTGCGTGGACCCGATACATTGCAGACAGAATATTACTAAATTGTGTTACCAGAAGACTGGCTCGCAAGCCACTTTAGAGTCCCATTTAACGATAATAATACAATAAATGGTTCAAGACTTTTTCATTAGGCTAGATAATACTACTAGTAAAATGAGTGCACTGAAGTTTGTCTGGTAGACAAATTATTTTGCAATAATTATTCAGTGATAATAGTTTAGTCGTGAGTTTTGGTGTGTCTGTATTTTGAAACCTGGCTGATTAATTGAAACTCTCACAAATGTTAATTCCTCCAAGATGAATGATCTTGTATTGATATTCATTGGTTCATGTTTAATGATTTTAAAGAATAAATCTACTTCATCATTTCATACTGCAGCCTTGTGGGTTTATGTTCCTGTACTCGGATGGCATTGACATATAATAGCATGATTATGATATCTTATTTTATGTTTGATCAACGAAAAATTCTTCCAGATGTCTATGTTGGCATTATTTCTGATATCTTGCTTAAATAGAATCATCTGAAACAATTTCTTATTTCCTGTGACGTCTGTGACATTTCCCCTCTTCCCCCCTTCCCAGGGTAGTGACCTTTAACCCCACCGTCATCTGTTGAACTTCACACCACCTGAACTCTTCAAGGTGACTTTACACGCAGTCACAACACTCAGACAAGTTTTATCTTTTATAGTCACTAGGCAGAGACGGCTTGCACTTTTGGGTCATGGAATATGTTTTAGGGTGAAACATTCAGTTTCAAGTCTGTTGCTAGGGAAAGAAAAAAAAATAGCATTAATGTATTGTAGCGGAGTGTGAAGGGAAAGGATGCTCTAAACCTTCATATCCCAGACCATATGAATTTATACTGTTGTGCATGCCTGAGCACTGTAAGAACGGCATGCCTCCACTTGCGAGCGAAAGTTGCCGTCGCAGACCCAGAGTCTCTAAATTTTTAATCCGGTAACGGGGAAGATGACATAAACAGACTGTCTGCTCTTCAGGGATGGATGGAGTCGAGATTCCGAACGAACGATCCATAATTTAGGATTCTCACAAAATGGTTGCACGTCTCGGCGACAGATATAAACCCGGTTGACCTTGACAAATGGGTCAGTGTAATGAGGGCCCGTGGAAGGGAATGGAACATTCAGATATATATAATATATATATATATGCTATTTCCAGCCTTGGAAATCTCATGGAGTTGCACAAACTTGCTTTCAAGGTCATGAAGATGTGGTGAAATTTTGCACAGAGCTGATTAAAAAATTATTATTAATTGTACAGGTGGTTGAAAAATATGGAAAAGAAACCACCATTTTGTATCTTTCTCTAAGGGTGGGAAACACACACACACACACCCTTCTCGTAAGACGGGCATACACCAAGGTATGCACCCCGACCCTCTCTCAATAAATCTCTTGTCAAATTGGGAATATTCTGCTGGATGAAGTTGAACACAAAGGTCATGTAGATACAGTACAGGTATGTGAGTGCGACCTATTTTCACAGAAATAACGTTAGGTGTATATGATTGGGGTGTACAAAATTGAAGAGGAAAAAAAAGGAAAAATTTTGAAATCTCTACAATTCTCAAAGACTGCCCCAGGAAACTTGTGATTGGCTGAACCCCATACATAATAAGCAGACGAGTTGACCAGTCTAGCAGATTTCTAGCCTACTCCGAGCAAGAGTGGTTTCCCTTTAAGAAAAAAAAAAAGTTCTATTATGAAGCACTTTCATATCGGTTAGAACAATTTAAAAAAACAATTTCACTTGTTCCTGAATCTTGCCTGTGATTAACACAAACCTGAATTAATTATTCTCGCTAGCCTAATCAATGCACTCTGCTTATTATCATCCATGTATTCCTAATGTATATTAATATTTAAAGTTACAATAACCTCAAATGCCCCCCCCCCCCCCCCCAAAAAAAAAAAACGATTTTTAATTTTAAAATATTATAGGATAAAAGTCTGAAAAATTCTGGTATATCAGGGAATATTTGTGTTAAAAAATTAAAGGGTAATAGGGAGTGGTGATAGTGCTTTTATAGTTCATCAGGCATGATTTTGGAGTTGTCTTTCGTTGTCTGAAAAAAAAAAAAGTCTGACAAAACAGGATACAGTTAAATTTTTCCACTTTTGGGCCAAAATTTTGGAAGCACAAAATTAACCATTCCTAAATTTCACTTAGATTGGGGGAAATTGTGGATTTTCCCACTTTTTTTCTACAAATACAGCATTATTTTTGGGGGTTTAGATTTCATTATCTCTTGCCATTGCTGCTTCTTCTCTCACAATATTGCCGTACTATGGTGTTGGTTCATTTTTCAATGTCAGAGGATATGAGTTGATCAAATAGGGCCTAAATTGTTGAATTTCATATTTTTTAAGCCAAAAATTGCCTTTCTTACATAAAAATTGATTTTTAACCAAAATTAACCCTTCCTATATATTATGGAAAATTTGTCAATGTTTCTTGCCATTGGATCACTTCCTGTCATCACTTCCATCGTCATATGATGCAAGTTGATCAAATAGGACCTAGAATTTTTCAGCCAAAAATTATTATTTTTCAGCCAAAAACTACTTTTACACTCAAAAACTCTTTTTACACCCAAAGTAACCCTTCCTATATCTTGGTAACATTTTCAATCATTTGTGACATTGGAACCCTTCCTGGTAAATTCATATGTTGCAAAGTCACATGATTCAAATTGACCAAATTAGCTAAACCTAAATTGTTGACTGTTCTAGCCAATAATTATATTTAAATTAATTATATTTAAATGTTTTTTTTACCTCAAAGGTCATAACATAACAGTCATAACATTATTTAATAATTTTTGCAATTAGGACCCTTGATATAAATTGAACAAATAGGACCTTAAATTGTTGAATTTCAATTGTTTAAGCAAAAAGGTTTGTTTTCCACCCACAAAAACTACTTTTAACCCAAAATTGACCATTCATAGATATTTTGGCAACATAATTTTGGTTCAATTATCTGTGCCATTGGGACTATTTCTTCTAAATTTGCAAGTCATAGAGGTAAATTTACCAAATAGGATCTATATTGTTAAATATTCTTATTTGGAGCCTAAATCCCCAAAATGAATTAGGTATTTGGAGCCTAAATCCCCAAAATGAATTGGGTATTTGGAGCCTAAATCCCCAAAATGAATTAGGTATTTGGAGCCTTAATCCCCAAAATGAATTAGGTGTTTGGAGCCTAAATCCCCAAAATGAATTAGGTATTTGGAGCCTAAATCCCCAAAATAATTAGGTATTTGGAGCCTAAATCCCCAAAATGAATTGGGTATTTGGAGCCTAAATCCCCAAAATAATTAGGTATTTGGAGCCTAAATCCCCAAAATGAATTAGGTATTTGGAGCCTAAATCCCCCAAATGAATTAGGTATTCGGAGCCTAAATCCCCAAAATAATTAGGTATTTGGAGCCTAAATCCCCAGAATTAGGTATTTGGAGCCTAAATCCCCAAAATGAATTAGGTATTTTTTGCAACGTTTTTCAAGAAGTCATGCAATCAACAAATTGAATGTAAATTGACCCAACAGGTCCTAAACAGGTCCTAAACTGTTGATTTTTAACTCAACAATTCTAAGGTATTTTGGCAACATTTTTCAATAATTTGTGCCATTGGGATCATTCCTGGTGAATTTTGAAGTTTTAAGATATAAATTGACCAAATAGGACCAAACTGTTGAAATTTTCACCACAAACAAAGTTTTTCACCCCAAAATAAGTATGATTATATATTTTGGCAGCATTTTCAATAATTTGTTCCATTGGGACTTTTGTGAGTTTGGAAGCTATAAGATTATGTAAATTATAAAGTACCTTTCCTTTATTTCGTAAAATATTTACCATTTGGAACATGCAAAATATGACTCTAATCCCCCAAATTCACTTTTACAAACAGAATTAAAGAATAAACTATTGGTTCCAGTCTATAGCCTACAAAGACTGGAGTTCATTTTCATCTCAATTCTTTCATTTCTCTCATCAGTTTTCTCCATGCAAAATTGAGAACATCCACACTTCGTCACAACATTGAAGCTCAAGCTACACTTCTCAATCTGTTATTGCGCAACTATCTTGTCTATCACCTTTACGATCAGGCTGATAAACTGGTAACCAAATCCACCTTCCCTGATCAAGCATCTAACCATGAATGGGCTAGATTCCTATACTATTTAGGTAAGTAATTATACATTATTGTACTTGATCATGCTTAAGCCAAAAAACATTGGTGGTCCTCCACACATCTCTGAGACAGTGTTCAGAAGGGCAGTTTTTTTTATGAAACTCATTATCATATAGGAAGTTGCAGAAAATTATGCACATGAATTGGATGTTTACCATAAAACTGCTGAACATAAATAGTATGTAATTCCCACATTACTCTTCTTTCTCAAAAAGAGATTTTGCTATTTGTTTCCCTTGTAAGTATGATTAAAAGACTTCCTAGATCTTTCACATCGTAAATCGCCCTATTTGCGAAGAAATTAGGCCATAAATGTATGAGTGTTGCATTTTGCCGCCAAACTTTCTCGCAGAACTAGACCTACAGTGTAGATATCACCATCTGAGGGGTATATACATTATTCGTGAAGAATATCGGTTAGATTTTGTTGCAAATTATGAGTCTTTCATGCATTGTCATACTATATTTAAGATCTGGTATAATGACGATAAAATCGTTAAAACTTAAACCCTGATTATTGCTTTAATCACATGTGTGAGTGTGGATTTGATGTAGATGAATGAATATCGTAACAAATATGAGTCAATGAAATGTGCTTGTTGTGTGCTTGTTGCTCTACTACTATCACAGGATAAAAACATGATAGGAGCAGGCCAAAAATTAGAAATATATATATATTGCAATGATCCTCAGATCCTGAGGATCAAGCTGACTGCTGAGGATCATTGATCGATTCTTTCATACGACCCCTGTAATGATCCTCAGATCCTAAGGATCAGGCAGAGCGCGGAGGATTGTAGTCGAGCTTGGCATATGAACCACGAGAATCAGGTTTTCATAGATATCCCTTTAGTCATCCTAGTAATTGTTAGTAATCTAATCTTCTTTTCCCAATAAGTATAGCTTAAGTTTTCCAGGGTTAAGGAGCATTGTTAGATTTGGCACAAAGAGTTGCCACCTATTATGTATGTTGGTGCGTAACCCATCTTTGGAGTTGTTTTTCTGACCCAGTTGTATTTTACTCTGATCTATTATTACAATAATTCTTATTCATTACTAAGTAGATAATTCCATAATAAGTAATCTCTATTATATCGGATCATTTTGGGGGATCACTTAAAAAGCCAGTTGGCATAAGCAAGGGACAGTTACCTTCCAACATAAGAAGACGTATTCATAGTTTTACACTGGGGTCATATATTTTACTTGTCGGAAGGATAATTAATTTTTAGTATCCTGAAGTCGAAGGTATGTCAGGAAACTCCTGATCCTGTCGTTAGGTGTCATTCATGGGAACTTTGAGTTGGCTTATCTTAAGCATATCATGAGTCTCACAGAGTCGTTTGTATACCATACAAACTACCCCAGCATATGAATTCCTATTGAACAATCCAGAGATTGATCAATCCAACACAACTTATTTTTGGTTCTGATGCTACAGGCAATCAGTAGATTGCCTGTAGCATATTGTCAAGTCAGCTAGTGTATGTATGTAATTTTCAATTTGTGGACATGATATCATGATTGGATTGATACAATACTTGGTGTATGTTGTTAATATGCAGTAGATGATCCTGATTGCATTTACTCTGATTATGGCCTGACTTCAATATTTATTCATTTATCATTAAACCTTAACAATGTTAGTTATATTTGGATTATATGTCATACAAAATGGTTGTATACAAATTTGCATAAAAAATTCATTTTAATTATTAGTCACGGTTACCAGGTATTGATTGTCAAGTTGAAGCTTTGTTGATGTCGTGTATCTTTCTTTGGCTATTTTGTTTTTCAGGGAGAATCAAAGCCATCCAGTTGGAATATTCTGAGGCAGAGAAGAATTTAACACAAGCCCTGAGGAAAGCACCACAGTCAACTGCTGTAGGCTTCAAACAAACGGTAAGGCTTATTATATAATTCTAGGGGGTGGGAGGGGGGCATGGACCATACCTGGTTGTAGTAGCCCAGTGGCTACAAGTTTTGGTATATTGAGAAACGTGGCTATGATAGTAAGACATCTGCAATTACTGGTCAGTACACCTCTTTTATTCCAATTTATTTTGTAAATTTGTATTTGAATGAAAATCTCTTGTGTGATCTTAATTCATTGTTTACATTCAATTACCTTATATGTGGTTTAGTAAACCTTAATCAGGCCTCAATTATCAAACCCAAGATTATTCAAACAGAATTTCTCATTCACAGCAAATATTTGTCAAAAACTACATCCAAGTAAGGACGTAGTCCAGATGCCTAAGGCTACTACTAATTTGGGTAAACCTAGTACCGAGCAACAAACACTAGGAAAGGAGAAGCTCAACGACCAAGACTTAATTTATGACAGACAAGATGAAGCTTAAGAAATAACTCTTGTTTTGTTTTAGTCAAACCTACATCCATAGAATCTCACCATCTTTTATTTTTTTATAAATTTTTAAATAAATGTCTTCACATTAGTAGTAGACATATTAGTAGTAGTAAAAAAATGTAAATAATTGAAATGATCAGTTGAGCAAGTGAATCACAGAAATTTGAAAACTAGGATAGAAAAGACGAAGTCATGTTTATCTTGAGGTTACTTTGGTCTTTGCAGGTGCACAAACTCAACATCATCGTGCAGCTGCTCCTGGGTGAGATTCCAGACCGGGCTCTTTTCCGAGAAAAGATGTACAAGAAAGCCCTGGCACCTTACTACCAGCTGGCTCAAGGTACCAGGAAACGACAGTTTTCTGAAATTAAAATAGAAGATTTTACTCAAACTTCATTCCGTTATTCTGCAACTTCTTTAAAAAAATACCCAATCCAAATTGTCATATCACAGGGTGATATGTAATACTATAATTCTGCAAAATGTTTCCAGTCAGTGGAAACAAACTAGGCTATTTGTGACTGTTCATTGACTGAATAATGCAGCAAGTAGCAAGGCTGGAGATAAATTAGTGTGTTTATCCTGGCATTGCTGTGGATGGGTGGCCAGGTATTCTTAAGTATTAGAAATTAAGGGGTGTCTGGTTATCCAAAAACCAGATTTACTGGCAGACAAACAAAAATTAAATGTATCCCTATTTTAGATTAGAATAATTCCATGTTTAGGGATTAAATTTTCTAAGAATACAATACTGGATTAAATGGCTGTGTAGCATCCACATAAATCTGCAAGACTAACCACTATGGTGGTGATACTGAATCTTAGACTAAAGTATTGGTTAGGGCCTACTGGAAATTCAGATTAACTAAAATAGGGAAGCAGGCATCCATTTCAGATTTGTATACACGTTTCTCATAGTGCATAGTTGAATTTTGTCATGTGAGGTCATTTGAGGTCAACAAAGGTCCAATATGGAAAAGCATAAATCTGGTTATATCAATGGAAAAACATTGATGTATAGATAACTAGTATGAAGTTACATATAGTGAATAGATGAAACCTGCTAATTTGGGAACAGGTCAGCAGATGGTCAAAAGTAAAAGGATTGCCAAAGTAAAAGGAATCTATGTAATCATGTTGGCATATGTGTGTGACACCTTGCTTGTATCCTCAACAGGGGAAGGGTGGATGAAAATCAAAGGTGGTATGTGGGTACGCCACATGTAAGGTCAACATGGGTAAGGTGCTGAAAACCAAAATGCATGCACTACTGTGAGTGCAGTGCAATAAACCTCAAAAAATGTGAATTGCACCGCAAAACACAATTGCACATTTGTCCAACCCTTGCATAAGACAACCTTCATAATTGATTTATTTGTGTTATTGTAACACTCATTATTGAGAATTTGAGCTAAGAAACATGTTCTATGGGTTTTGGTTGGCGACAAATTATATGCACAAACCTTTAATTTTCATTAAATAATACAATAACATTTTGATTTTGAATGTCTATGTAATTCCAGATAGCAATTTTAAGAATATTAATTTGATGAGGTTGTCTGGCAATTTTTAGCCCAAAATGAGGTCTGGCAGCAACTTTAAACTATAATAACCATAGTGGCTTGTAGAGTTTGGGTGCATTCCATTCATGGTTACAGGATTAAGTATGGTATTATTATGAAAAACAAAAGGGATTAAATATAATACTTCATTGGGGAATGTACTCATCGTCAGTACAACCAGGTACATTTAATGTGACAAGTTTTACCTGCCCATCAGTAAATCTGGTACTCAGACCATCTATGCCACCCCCCTTAATTTCTAACCCTGCAAACATCCCATGTTTGATAACCTTCTGATGGTATATGTTAACCTGCAGCTATCCGTTTCTAACCCTGCTAACATCCCATGTTTGATAACCTTCTGATGGTATATGTTAACCTGCAGCTATCCGCACTGGCCACCTCGGCTTGTTCAACCAAGTCCTGGAGACATTTGGGACCAAGTTCCAGCAAGATGGGACCTACACCCTCATCATCCGGCTACACCACAATGTAATCAAGACGGGTGTCAGAATGATCAGCCTCTCCTACTCTAAGATATCCCTGGTAGACGTCGCTAAGAAACTGGAGCTGGATAGCCCTGAGGATGCAGAATTCATTGTCGCTAAGGTATGTGTACAGAGTGATGTGGGGTAGCCCTGCCCTGTACTTAACATTTTTATCAGGGATGTGCCCAGGAGTGCCGGCGCCAGATGATGATTCCCTGTTCCTTTTATATAAAAGCAGTGTCTCAATTTATTTTTTTATGTTATATAATTCATAAAAAAAAAAATTGCATAACATTTTATGAGCTGAAATTAAAGTAAGAATCATAGAGGACATTCAACAAATTTCCACACTTGAAAGAGATATTTACATCAATGTTTCACATTGCAGAATACTATGTTTAAAGGTGGGGGCACTCGTAGCAAAACTTACCAAAAGTAACATTTCAATGAGGTTCTTTTGCAAAATCTGAAACA
>JAODFY010241431.1:0-16278 GCA_027580055.1 Paracaudina chilensis | reverse complement strand
TCCACCCCCCCGTCGGGCCAAACCAGGTGCCACCTCTATTAATAATGGGTCTAGAAAACCTTTTTCCAATATGGAAGTGGCCAAATGTTTTCATCTAATTGCAGATTGGACAATCATTTGACGTACATAAAGTTCTTGTTGTATTGTTGGTAGAACATGGAGGAATGCACTGAAAATGTAATGATATGAAACGTGGCCCAGGTAAACATCCAGTGAACACCAGATTGAGGCTAATATAGTTCAGTTCAGAATATGCAGGGAATACACAGCAATTAAATAAATATATCAACTCCCTTATATTTCTTCGTTCGTCCTTTTTTATCGGCTTATTTACAGTCGCCTAATGGTCTACCTCTGTGTAGGAAGGGGCATGGGGAATGGGTGGATATTCCCATCACAAGTTTGCCACTTAACGACAGAAAATGTCATAGTCATCCCCAACCTGTTCGATGAAGATGCTAGTCTAGACGTCCTAAAAGCATTCCTCCGGCGTGTACAGTTTCATCAACGCCAAGCCCCAGCCTACCTATACGACATTGCCGCGCCCACAGAGGTCGGTGCTGCAATCTAACTATGTGTGCTCAACTTTTACGATTGCGCAGAGAAACCTTTGGCCAAATGTAATAGAAATGACGAAATAACTGTGCGCCAAAAGTTTTTCTTGCGCGAAGATTCACGCAGATGTGCTTTCCTCCTTCCAGTTTTGGTCTAACTAATACTGCATGCATTTTTTAGATTATTACGTTATCAAATACTTATCCACTCGTGAACCTATAGGAACAAATACCATGAATAAACTAATAATGCGTATGATGCATATTTTCCATTGCTCATATAAAACGTGCGAAATAAGGGTAATTGCTAATTCCGGGGGTTTACAGAGAATGGTGGGCATAAAGGTCTTACTCTCCATACAGTAAGACCTCGACGGATTTCCATGGCGTTAAAATGGCGTCGCCAAATGTATAGGGGGTACAGGGTGTCACACCATTTCAGCGGGCAACTTTGATTTCAATATCACATTTAGGGGTGCACGGGAGTGGGGCAATAAATTGGGTGGAGCACGACAATATCCGGAAATTTCCGCAAATTTAAGTGAGATAAAAGAAAACACAAATGTTCACATAGTGTTGGTGATATATTTAATTAATTGTAACATTTCAAATGTAAATTGGTAGCATAATATATGGTGACGATACATATGTATGAGTCACAAATTGTGACACATCAAGTCACTGGTGACAACATATGATATGGTGATCGTGATATGTATTTTGTCATGCATTTTGGCACGTTGAATCTAGTAGAAGCTTATTATATAGTCATGCTAATATGCATTTCATCACGAATACTGGATGATTGTTCAAAATAATTGTGGCCATTTTTTTTCCCCTTGTGATGCTAATATGTATTTTGTCACAAATTGTGACACGTCAAACAGCAATGGCAGCTTATTATAGGATGATGATAACATGCATTTCGTCACAAATTGTGACACGTCAAACAACAATGGCAGCTTATTATTATAGGGTAAGGATAACCTACATTTCGTTACAATGGTGACACGTCAAATCAATAGTTAATTAAGCTTATTATGTAGTGATGAACATGTGTTTCGTCACATAGTGTGACACGTCGAATCAAGTGGCAGTTGTTTGTGTGATACTAATACGAATTTTATGTGATGCATGAATAAAGTTATTTTGATGCAAATTTGTATTTCGTCAAACTGATTGTGAAAAGTCAAAAGTATTGGTACCTTATTATATGCGTGATAAGGTGATGATATTATGTATTTCGTCACAAATTATGACACGTCATATCAATAGTTAAATTTCATCGTGAAGTGATGGTAATGTGTTTCGTCACAAATTGTGACACGTCAAGTCAGTAGTTAAATTAATATGTAGTGATGATAATGCGTTTCGTCACATATAGTGTGACACGTCGAATCAATGGTGGTAGTTATTGTTGTGATACTAATATACATTTTTGCCACAGTGATTGTGAATCGTCAAAGTAATAATGAAAACATGTGCTATTGTGATGCTCAAATTAACATCATTTATCGATCATTCTTTTACAACATTACGAATACAAATTGAAGAAAAAAAAACCAGTAAGGGTATCTCATTTTATCTCAAGTCTTATATGCGTACGATTTTTTTTAAGTATACAAAAGCGTAAAAAGAAAGTATATAAAAAAAATGACAGATCGTACCCTATCAATTTACCCAGCATTGTCGCACGAGGTTTGTTCTGTTGCAACCTCTTCGAATTTTAGCATGCTGAGGTAACCAGAACAGGATCTGGTTTCCAGAAACTCCACCTGTAACTCCAGACTCCACGGCTCCGCGAACGTGGTCTCGTCCAGCTCTGGGGAGGCATTGTTGATTCCGATCAGGAAGGGGGTGTCAAGTATCACGAGGCGTGGGCAGTTACACTCGAGGGACTCGTATCGATGTACATATGTGAACATCTCCGCATTCATGTGGGGGTTGTTAGTGGCAATGGATGTGATGTTCAGCGTGTATCGGGTAAGGCCAGTCTGGAACCGGTTACGGCGGAGGACCTTGGCAAGTAGAACTGAAATATGATACGAAAACAGGTCATGAACAGTTTAAGATAAGTAGAGTTGATATCAAGGCCAAAGCCCTTCTCGCACTACTCAGCTTATCTCCTGGTCATTGGTCACCATATACCTGCAAACAGGTGTGCGCCACGTTCCCTCATAATACCACTTTAACAGCCCACGCCACCGCAGCCAGCCCTTTGGCTCCTCATAGTTACCCATTTATACACCTGAGCGCAGAGAGGCCATTGATTACCTTGTCCAAGGACACAAACGCCACGACCTAATAGGGTTTCGAACCCGGGACCTTTGAATCACGAGCTCACTGCATGCATGAAAACATTTGCCACTTTTCTGTATAACACAATTTAATTCACCTAAATATAAGCCCACAAAGGATGAGGGACAATAAATATTGAATGACAAAGCATAGGAAACAATACAATCGCCCCCCCCCCCCCAAAAAAAAAAAAAAAAAAGGCCTATAGAATGAAAGTTGGCGTTAAAATATCCTCTTCCTTATCGAGGAGCGTTCTTGTTGCTGATGATGTAGCAGCTTATTATGCATATGTTTAGGATATGTTTAGGTGCTGGATTTAAATTTCACTAGATTAGCTGATTGAGTTGAGTTGGTTGAGTACGGTACTTGGTTGAGTACGGTACCTGGTTGAAATATTTAGCTTTATAATGAACAAAAAAACGCAAGAAAGTATGCATACAACTCTTTACAGAAGTCTGCACCTACAAACAGTGAGCATACTATTTACATAACGAAAAAGGTTGCCATTTTTCGAATTATTACTTTTAAATAACGACATCACAGGGCTACAGGGAGTGCATATGTGTATGTCTTTATATTTTAAATCCTAGTGTATTTTTTTTTCTCCTATGGGATAATAATTTTATTAACGTTTATATAGACATTTGTATCAGGTGGTCATCTTTCAAAAAAAAAAAAAAAAAAAAAAATTTACCGTGCCGCTGTAAATATGGATAATAAATTGAAGAAATACAGATAGATATTACCTAAAGTGACACTGTGACGTCATAATAGACTTACTGCAAGTCATTTAAAAAAAACATTGATATCTTGAGAACGGGTCAAGGTATTTGGCTGTTGATGGCAGTGTCTTGTGTATCTTTTATCCTCTTTCATATAGCTAACGTTACCTGCTGGGCTAATTGTTTCTTAAAGAAACTAGACCACATTCGTATTGCACATGTCTCAAGGTTGGAGCCTTTTACATTACTATGTACTTTTTTAGTTTATGTGGGAATTAATATACTTTGACCTACAGGTCATGCCTTGGCAGCAGCGCTGTGAAAGTGATGTGTGTCTCTCGCACGTCGAACAGCGATCTAAAAGAGAAAAGAAGTTTATCATCAATGCAAATTGGTCGTCTTGCGTCTTATTCGTATCGTCTGAATGCTCTGCTGGATTACTATGGTACTATGAATCGCATCTAAAGAGCCGTGAGTCCTATGAATATACGTAGACATAGTTTCGTCATATCAAGTTTGAATACTATGATAATATCAAGTGTGTTGGGGGTGGGGGACATTTCCATGAAGAAGTGATCGCCGTCATGGGGGAGGGTTCTAAGGAGAGGGGGTGTCCCATTTGGATAATTATTGTAATGTGCAGGTTGCTGAGATGACAAATGGTGCACTGTAGGGACCAATTTTGAGGTTTCTAATCCCTGCAACTGTTTTTCAATTTGGAAAATTGCACTTAATTTTTTACGGTCAAATTATTGCAATTTCAGATCGTAAGCTACAGAATCAGTCAAAATATGCCTAATAATTTTAGTAGGTTCTGTAAAAAAAGTGTGTGTGGGGGAGGGGGGGGGGGCAAAATGATATGATGCCCCCCTTCCCCCCACTTTCAAAAATGGGGGATGTGTCCCCCTATCCCCCGCCTGTTGACGCCCGTGGGCCTATCTACATCTATTGTAACCTACTAGTTTGAATATTACATGAATATCTTGGCACCCATCCATTTACCTGGACAAGTTAGCGTGCACTCGTCTTTTGTTGCAAAATTGTTTTCGTTCCCGGCACATCCACTGTATTGGAATTTCTGACAGATCCGGAGCCGCCCGTCGTAAGCCCAGCGTTCTTCGTCCACATTATTACAAAGACCCTCGTCGGCTGGCAGCATGCAGAAGTTTTCTTAGTTTACAAAAAAAAAATGATGGATTAAATTAAATAGTGGATTAAATAAATGAGTGATGGTTAAAATAAATGATAATTGTTACAAATTAATGATGGTTAAAAAATAAATGATGGTCAAAATATAAACAATGGATAAAAAATAAAGGATGAAATGCAATGGGAACTCTCTTATCATTTCTGGATAACGGTGTAAACAAATTCGACTTTTAGGGCGCATTTCCAGACATGACGAAGTATTTCCAGACATGATGTTCTGTATTCTACTGTAATATTAATCACGGGACCATCCAGCATGATGTACTGTATTCTATTGTATTAGTAATCACGGGACCTTCAATTTCCGGTTGACGTAAGCTAATGCACGGGTTATTCCGTTTTTTGACAAAAGTGGAAATATATTTCAGAATTCATTTTTCCAATTATATTTTTGGGGAATTTTTTGGCAGTGGCGGAATTTTAGACATGTGGTGCTGTTGGGAGTATAAGTTATGGCGTGGGTTTAGGAGGCAATGGCCGCTGTTGGCAGTATAGATCATGTCGTGGGTATATGGGTCTTGGCGACGCTGTTGGGAGTATAAGTTACGGCGTGGTGAAGGGGGCTAGGCGGCGCTGTTTGGAGTATACGTTATTGATTGTGTATAGAGGGATATGCGGCCCTGTTTTGAATATAGGTTATGGCGTGGGTATAGGGGACTATAAGCGACGCTTGGAGTATAGTTTATGGCGTGGGTATAGGGGACCATAGGTGACGCTGTTTGGAGTATTTGTTATGACGTGGGTATAGGGGACCATAGGCGGCCCTGTTTTGAATATAGGTTATGGCGTGGGTATAGGGGACTATAAGCGACGCTTGGAGTATAGTTTATGTGTGGGTATAGGGGACCATAGACGGCGCTGTTTGGAGTATATGTTATGACGAGGCAATGGTCGCTGTTGGCAGTCTAGGTTATGACACGGGTATAGAGGGTTAGGTGGCGCTGGGAGTATAATTTATGGCGTGGGTATAGGGGACCATAGGCGGCGCTGTTTGGAGTACAGTTTATGGCGTGGGTATAGGGGACTGGTGGCGCTGGGGATATAGAAAACCTGAAAGGTCTAAACAACTTTCTGTGTCAGAGAAAGTCTTGAAGCACCAACCTGTAATGCACACTTGTCTACATTCAGAGTACTCCCGGAAGCCCGCCCCCAACTTGAGGGCGTAGTTGAGCGGAGTCAGTAGACATTCACTACCGTCAAAATAATATTTGCCGGATTCTACGTCACTTCCTGTGTCTGTGGTTAACGGTATTGGCTTCACCCTGCAACGTCCGCCTAAAAGGAGATATTATAATTAACAGGTGATGCTGATTGCAGTGTCTTGTGTAACCTTTTATCCACTTTCATACCAGCAAAGGTTAACTGTTGGGTTTGTGTCTCCTTTATTTGGATGCTGATTTCAGTGTCTTTGTGCATCTGTTAATCCTCTTTCATATAAGCTAAGGTTACCTTTCCTTTAACTTTTTTTTTTTAAAGTACTTCTGCGAGTTGAAGTACTTACCGATATTACAGGTGCCTTCATGAAGGCGAGTAAGCTGACCATCGGGCAATTGGCACGCTTGTACTTCTATGTGGCAGTTGGATAGGTAGGTCTGACCGTCAGAACCACATACCCTGTCTGATTCCCCCAGCTCCGTTACGTCGGGGCAGTCCGACAGCTCACGACAAGCACACTCCGCATTTCCATCGGTTAGGACACACTTCTTACCTAACGGGCACGAATGGAGTCTACAACGTTCTACGGAAAATATTACAGATATAACCTTTACTTAAGACCAACTAAATTGTTGGATATAGAAATGTAACGCAGCTAGAAAACCAATAGGCATATGCAATGTTATGTATATAACTCGAGTGATTTTCCAAAAAAAATATATGCAAATCTAAACACATATGCAATATATATATATATATATTTTAATATATACACTACAATATAAAATATCTAAATAAATACATATCTTGCACTTGATATAGCGCCTTACACCTTACACAAGGTCTCATAGCGGTTTACAGATATGTAAGAAGAGAACCATACGAAAAAGAAACATAACTGTGATTTACTGTGACAGAGGACAAATTCTCAATGGATAACGCGTCCTCTATTACAAAACTTTACAAAACCTTACAAAACTTTTGAGCCGCAAAATCTGACTTTTTCTCTTGATGTAATGTTTTAATCGATCAATCCATAGTTGGTCACGAAAAACAGCCATACTTTGTTTGAAAAATTTTCGTCGTTGTTTTAATTACCGGAACATTCCGGCACGGGGTTATTCCATTCCCCGTTAGTGAGGCAAACCAAAGGTCCCTCCGACCCGATCAGAATGAACGCTGGGTCACACACAACGGTCACCGAATTACCCACGAGGCCTTCGCCTTCGATTGAAGCATTGGGTACGTAAATTGGCTCACAGGCAAACGCTGTAAGAATGAACCAATATATATATTAGATAGAAGTTGTAGGTGCGTATTATTGACTCACATGAGGCAAACACTGTAAGAATGAACCAACAAACTAATTAGATAGATTGAAGTATTAGGTGCGTTTATTGGCTGACAGACAAACACTGGAGGAATCATAAAATATAATAGGTAGTATACATGGAAATACTTTACCCATTCTTGGAAATGATTTCTACCGTTTCCAGATTGAACAAGGTATTTGCACTTGTGTCCGCTATTGGGAAGCCTTTTGTCTGCGCATGCCGCTATATTGTGGCGTCGACAGGTGTGTCGCACATATAACGATTTTACATTTTCAAATGCATGTTGTATAAAACGTACACAATTATAATCAAAACACGAACAGTTGTAGTAGTTTTGAAAGTTTTTCTTTCAAGGTGAACTTCTGTTATTTTTTGTGAAAATCATAAATCTTAAAAGTTTACTTTTGTCGAAGAATATATTCCGCTTTAAAAGTTAGAAACACCGTGGAAGACGTGTCGAAACAGATCAAGGAAGGTGTAATATTGAAGAATATTGTAATATTGTGAAGGTGTAATTACCTTCGCAAGTTGGGGTCGGGTGGGACCATATCCCATTGGCATTGCAACGAAGCACTGGCGATCCGATTAAATTAAACCGGGCGTTACACTCGAAATCGATGGACCTCGATCCAGGTAGATTATAGGCATTCATTTCACCGTTGGGGAACGTATTGATATCTGCGCATGGCCCTATAGGAGAAACCAGAAACGGCTCCTGCTTATTTTGAGCCTTCTCTTTGGGTCTCATTGTGATTATTGTATGTAAGAAAGCTTACAAAAATTTCATGAATAATTTATCGTCACAATCTGTTACAAAGAAAAGAAATAAAAATTGACTTGAGTGGTTTGTCTTTTTTGTTACATCTGATCAACGACAAATGACAATGTATATCTCACTCATTACGATCACGTCGATTGATGCTGTGCTGATAGGCGTTCCACAGGCGTAGGTCCCTGTGTGATCCAGCGTGGCTTTAGGGACCCTCAGGCGTAGACCTTTATCGAACGTCACAAGCTGGTAAAAAGTCCTAAGACACACACACACAAAAAAAAAACAAGTAAAAAGTGACAATATTCCAGTGAAAAAAATCTTTCTGAAAAGAAGATGTTTTGCTTGGTTCATATTTTCAACTTTCCCTTGCAAAATTTGTGCCATCGCATACATGCACAGTGCATTTGCTTTTCTTTATAATTTATAATAGTGATTATTTTCGAGCAACAACTGCAGGTGTACAATACACTTTTATTAAACAAATGTTACAAACTGTGGCATACCATTTCAAATTGGTATGAAAAAAGGCAAATTGTAAAGAATAAGAGTTTTCCAGCCTAAGTGAACTGATGACATCATAAATGCTTCCATTATTACATTTTGTAACCTAATATATTATTAATATTATGTATATATTTATGAATGAGCCGTACGTACCCATTGGGCTCCACGGAACCACTGAAGATCCAGCCAGTCATGTACTCATCCAAGAGTTGGTCGATGGTGTGGCTAGAATCGATCACACAGGTCAGCAAAATATCACTGCCTTCATTAATATAAATCTCTCCACCATGGACGCCCATTTGTTCTTCGTCTAACCTGGCGTCGATATCTGCCCAAAACAGTATCATTGATTCAGCTACTCACCATAGCAACCACGAAACTACATTTATAACTCATCATTTTAGCTGACGTCATTACAATTGAGCAATTACATTGCGTTTCATTTGAGGATTATATATCCACATTTTATATCTCAGCCACGGCGGCAGATAGGTCTATGAGAGTTGGACCAATGGATGGGTCAGCCACCTGGCCACGGATTCAGATAGGCATATGAGAGTTAGACCAATGATGTATCAGCCACGGTGTCAGAGAAGCCTATGATAGTTGGACCAATGAATGTCTCAGCCACTTGGCCACGGAGTCAAATATGCCTATATGAGATTTGGACCAATGAATGTCTCCGCCACGGAGTCAGAGAAGCCTATGAGAGTTGGACCAATGAATGTCTCAGCCACCTGGCCACGGAGTCAAATATGCCTATATGAGATTTGGACCAATGAATGTCTCCGCCACGGAGGCAGATAGCCCTAAGATGGATGGATGTCTCAGCTACGAAGTCAGATATAGACCTATGAGAGTTGGACCAATGAACGTCGTTTTTATATTTCTGCCATATATTTGTATATACCAAGTTACAGTATAGTTTAACCTCAGTTAAAAGTAACTCACTGATAGCCATAGGATATATTGAAACAATAGACGGATTGCTTCACAAAATAAGTTTTTATTACATCATATCTTTGATAAAGGTGCAAACTCCCATTGTTGGCTGTCCATATCGAAAATACAGCCTGCAAGTGATCCCATAAAGATAATCTCAATTAATCTCCATAGTCTGTTCCCCAATGTACATACGCGTGTATATGCAGTAGTTTATGTATTTCTCTGTATGTTGTTGTCACGAAGGAGAAAGCTATTTATACAAACCAGGTAAACATACGGGGTCCGTCTCATTCCAGATACCGTCCTCACACCTACACACGTGACTTCCATAAAGCGTGTAGCCCCCATGACAAGCGAAGATCACTGTATGTCCGTGGAAGTAGCCGTGGCTAGTCTCGTCAGGAGAGTAGACGTATCGGTTCCCCAACGGAGGAAAATCCGGGCACTTCACTATAGACATAAAAACACCAAAATTGTACTTGCTTTAAGTGGTAATAAGAATTCTGCCAATTTTAAATCATATTTCTAGCGTATTCAATGAGCGAATCAGAATCTACGTTATCTTACAGGAGTAGTACATTAATTGATTTTGGCCCTTTTTTAGAGAAAAGGGCTAATGAGAAGAAATTTGAATGACCAATTGGAAATGTGCCTTAGAATATGTTCAGCTGGACATGGAATTATTTTGGAATGTGTAAGAAGACATTAAACGGCGATCTGACAGTATATAGTGTCAAGTCTCTCTTGAGCACCCTTGAGCACCAACGACGTACATATCTATTAATTATTTAATTTAAAGGCACATTAAACAAAGCGAATACCCACCAAAACCACATAATATCGACATGGGAATTTAATTGCTACATGGATTTTTTAAAATAATTTATTTGTGGTATATACATACGCCACACTTTGAGCCGTATATCCTGAAGAGCGATGTCACCAGCTTTACATGCGTATAGTCCATTATCCTCGGTGGTGAAACTGTCGATAATGAGTTCCGCACCTAAGTCGTGCGTCTAGAGGGAAATAAAATGATTTTTTTCTACACTTGGATAGCAACAACAATAACTTTATATATATTTGATGATTGAGCACTCACGGTTTGATTACCGTATTTGTGATTGAGTACTCACGGCATGTTCTCTCTTTATTTTTGACTGAGTACTAATGGTATGTTCTCTATATATTTGTGTTTGATTGCTCACGGTATGTTATCTTTACATTTGCGATTGATTACTCACGGTATGTGTGTGTGTGTCATGGCACCGTGCATCCAATGCTGGATGCCGCCCTTTACAGGTAACCTCTTTTATGAGGGATTTCAGCCGTAATCTGACGCGCTGGCAAGACTTGAAAAATGGTACCTACAGCTTTATTGAGTGTTTGGTGTTCAGCACTGAGAATACGGTTAGGGATCTGACAATACGCCTTGTCAGCGTGTCACGGAATACGGCTGATATCCCTCAGGCAAGAGGTTGCTTGTGGAGGGCGGCATCCAGCATTGGAT
Organism: Paracaudina chilensis; assembly: GCA_027580055.1. Lineage (NCBI taxonomy): Eukaryota > Metazoa > Echinodermata > Holothuroidea > Molpadida > Caudinidae > Paracaudina > Paracaudina chilensis. Next base: position 5,275 of record JAODFY010241431.1, on the reverse strand, counting down.
GCACAGTGCCTGACACACACACACTCACGGTATGTTTTCCATATATGTGACTGAGTATTTACGGTATGTTCTCTCTATATTCGTGACTGAGTACTCACGGTATATTCTCTATATATTTGTGCTTGGTTACTCACGGTATGTCCTCTCTATATTTGTGATTAATTACAAATGATGTTCTTCAAATTTGTGATCAAGTTCTCATGATATATTCTTCAAATTTGTGATTAAGTTCTTACGGTATATTCTCTATATATCTGATTGAGTACTCACGGTATATTCTCCATATTTACGAGGGACTCACTGTATTTTTTCTCCATATGTGGGATTGGATTGAGTACTTAAGGTACCCCATGTGTGTGTGATTGGATACTCATTGTATGTTAGTCATATTTGTGATTGAGAACTCACTCACTGTATGTTAGTCATATTTGTGATTGAGTACTCACGGTATGTTTTTCGTCATTGTGATTGAGTACCCACGGTATGTGCTATCTATATTTGTGATTGAGTACTCATTTTATGTTCTCTCTATATTTGTGATACTCACATGAGAGTACTCACGTGTATTCTCCATAAATGTGATTGAGTACTCACATTCTCCTGTTCACCATATTTGATGAAACTCGTGTACTCATTTTCCGTGTCAGCACAGATGAGGTGCAATCTGTCATATTCGCGGACTACAAGCGTCGCGTGTTGAACTTCTACTGCAGTGGTAAAGTCAATCATTCTGGTTAAGGAGACCTCAGGTCGAACTGAAACAAACATGGGCTAAATTAATATAGCCCTGTCTCATTTCCTGCTCGCGAAACGCGAGCGGGAAATGGGTTTATTATCTCATCGGCCCGTAGGGACAGATGAGATATTGTCACTTTGCTGTTGGTGCTATATACGCCAGTCTGTATCAATGGGAGACTGGGGAGTTCAGTTGCGGGTATAAGGGGAAAAGTGTCCCGCATACGGATTCTGTGAATGTGTGGATGTGTGTATGTGTGCGTTTACAGGGCATTCAGTCAATCTGAGGACCCAGAGAAAGGAATTACAGCATTACGTAAAGAAATTCAATGTGTGTGGATCGGACATTCTTCAAAAACTTAACATTAACTCAAAATATGGAAGGGTTACTTTGGGTGAAAAAAAATCTAGTTTTTGGTAAAAAAAAAATGGACAACATGGAAAATGGTCCTATTTGGTCAATTTGCATTGTATAAGTTCCCCATGGCAAGGAACATTAAAAATTCCACAATATATGTATGGAAGGGTTAATTTTGGTTAAAAATCAGTTTTCATTAACTCATGTCGTATGACTTCTACATTTACTAGGAAGCTTCTCAATGGCATGTAGACAATTTTTTTAGATTTTTTTACATACACAAATGCATGTGAATGAGAAAAATTGACGTTTCGATCCTTGCAGGACCTTGATCAAAGGCAAATTTACAATAACAACATAAGGTACATATGGACCCAGTATACAGAAAAGCACAGAAAGAGTGGCAGGGGAAGGTTCAATGAACATGACAGGCAGGAAACAATGCAAAATAAAACCAAAATACCTAACAAGTTTGAACATAATACAGTTTTTTTTTTTTATTGTAAGAAATTTATGAAAATGTCATTCTAAACCTGGGACAACTGTGTTCTTTGTATATCCCCCTCCACAACCTTCGATGAACCTAACCACCCCCCCCCCCCCAATCCAAGCGGAATTACCTTGATCACTCTTCAGACTATTGACCTTACCTTTTATACACAACGGCAGTGATCCTATCCACGCCGAGTTTTGGCATTCCATGGTGTCGTGCCGGTAATTGACGTAACCAATATGACACGATATCGTAAAACTACCGCTGATATTCTCCGGTGTATCGTAGATCTTGTCAATCATTTCACCGTAATTGATGGACGGTAGGCTCATCTCGCAGTTATCTGAAATAACCATACAGACACACAACACACCCTGAATATGCGATAACACTGATATAGACTGGACCGCTCATTTGTTGTGATCTATGGGGTAGCCATTTGTAAAGGCGTTTTCGGCGAAGAAATTCCTCTTCACCCGTCGTTAACTAGTCTTGCCCTGGCCCTCTCATTGCGTATGCAATGGTATCTGTCCGCATGTAGTCGTATTGAAAAGGGGGAGTAAATAACAGTTGGGAACAGCCGCGAGTTTCACTACAGAAAACGAATCAAACGACGAATTGACCCAACAGTGTCAATCTATGGGGCCGACCCCATCTATGGAACCGACCCCATCTATGGGGCCGACCCCATTATGAATTTCAGTGGTTTAAAAGTTTTTATTATTTTAAATCTGTAGGAGTATGAAGATAGTAAATAGAAAGTATTAAAAATGGCTTGATTCATCATCTGCCAAATAATTATGAATAACATTTTACTTAAAGGCCTAAACTTTATTAGTTTCTTATGATTTTATTTTAGCCTGTGAAGCTGCTGGCTTCCCATATATGCCTATATGGTCAATAAAGTACATCCACTAAAACAAATCATAGAAAGAAACGTAGGCCACAGAAGAACCTATACACGCTCATATGATTCCCTTATTTGTATGTTAGGCTGAGTAACCTAGATGTGAAAGCCATCAAAGTACATTTCGGAACATGAAACCTTTGTTTGGTATTTGCAGTGAATGAGTTTTTAAATCTTTATTACATTTTTATTTCTGATTTATTTCTCTCACTCTGTTTCTTACTTTAAGCCCTGCTTTTAAATTAATTAAAATTAATTAAATTTCCGCCTGGTTGGCATAGATAGTTATATATTGTTATCCCCTCACACCCCTCCCCCATACGCCCATGCATGGTAAAAGTACCTTTAATACAGGTTGGTTTTGGTGCCGACCAGCTCCCGTCGGACCGACACCCGATAGATGATTGGCCAGACATGTGATATCCTTCATAGCAGGTATAACTGACGAAAACGCCAGCCTCTAGGTTACCATTACCTAGGCTTCTGTCGCCGTTAGCATGCGGGCCCAGGTCTGGGCATCGAGCTGGAATAAAGGTTGGTTAATGTTATATGTTTTCTTTTACGATGTGAAGACACGATTGCGCACGCGCACGAAGGGCATTATCTAACGGAGCAACAATCAGCGTTTGCCCGTCATTTAGAACGAAAATGCAGTAGGTTTGAAATACCTGGATAGATGTTAACTTCCAACCCCAACCCCAAAACCAATTTCACATACTTCCCCCAGAATTACGTGATTGGTGATTGGAATAACAACCAAGCGGCGCAGACTGACAAATTTCTCGCAGACTGGCAGATTTTTCGCAGACTGGCAGATTTCTCGCAGACTGGCAGATTTTTCGCAGACTGGCAGATTTCTCGCAGATTTCTGGCGAATTAGAAGACAGTTGCTTAGCTTTTATTATAAAGGTACATGTGTGTTAATTAGACTAGCGTGATTAAACGATGGAGTCTATACTCACCACGCACAACGAGAGATATGTTGACATATTTCCCAGAAGAACCATGGACAATACAGGAGTAGTTGCCGGTCATAGAGAGACGAAGGGGTGGCATAGCAAGCGTATGCCACTGTGGACCTTCCAAGAGAAACGGTAGAGAAATATGGTCAATATCGTGCCTACCGCCCGCGATCAGTATAGGCAGTTGTCTTGCTAACAACGATGCGCAACCGTAAGTCGCACTTAAATTAAATAACCATTTAAATAAACAGCAATGAATATATATATATATATTAATGTCAACTTATATTAGTTAAGTTAATGGAAAATCAATCAACTACAAGAAATAAAGGGGTTGGAAGCATTGCGAGGGATGTGGCAAACCATACATGTAGAAACCAAGCCTAAGCAAGCCGGACATTTTTTCGACCGAGTTATACTCTTCCTTACGAGTACTTCATAAACAGTAAAAGCATACTAAAGACGAATTAAGATCTTTACAAATAATAAAAGTGCATTCTTACGACGCAACCGTCTGTATGGTCACTTGAGAGCCATTGATTCTTATGGCGCAACTGTTTGTATGGGGACATGAGAGCCACTGGCCATCGATATTTAAGACGCAACCGTCTGTATGGGGACAAGAGAGCGATTGACGCAACCGTCTGTATGGGGACCTGAGAGCGATTGACGCAACCGTCTGTATGGGGACATGAGAGCTATTGACGCAACCGTCTGTATGGGGACATGAGAGCTATTGACGCAACCGTCTGTATGGGGACATGAGAGCCATTGATACTTACGGCGCAACTGTTTGTATGGGGACTTCAGAGGGGAGCTGGCCAGATTGAAGTGCCAGGCTGGGTTCTTGACCTGGCGAACCATACACGCCATCTCGAGCGTTTGGTCCCCTTGATAGGCTGCAATGGTCTCGTTGGTCATGGTAAAGTGGTCAGAAATGCGAATCTCTATGTCGTGAGTTTCGTCTGGAAAATATATAATAAGATGTACCAACTAAATGCAATCATAGCGCATCTTGAAATACTTTGTCTAATCTGGAAATCTGAAAAAGTGAATGTATCCGATTTTCGTCAATTATTTCCAGACGTGTTAATGAATAGCCCAAGTATATTTGTATATATTTGGTGGGAATTAATTACCTCTAAGGATTCGCACCATTCCCACTCTCACTCTACATTCAATTATACAGAGCTTGGGCGGACATCCCGAAGAGATGTGGGTATATACCCCCCCCCCCATTTTTAAGGATTACAAGTCACTTACACCAGCTTGTGCAGTATAAGGACACCTTTTTCATACCCCCATCCCTACCCCTAAAAGCACACCTGTGATCACACCACCTGGAGAGAAGAATTTCCGCCATTGCCACCTACAGGTAATCAATACCGGATGGACATATCGCACTGCACCACTTAAATTAAACGCCTCACCACAACACTTAAAATCGGCAATGTTCCCTACATTTTGTAGAAAGAAAGCTACTATAACTCTATACCATGTAAGACGATCTTACCGTACACACATCTCGGGAGGGCCCCTGTCGACCACTGCCCATCTTTGCAGACAAATCGATTAGTGCCGATCATTCTATAACCGCTGTGACAGGAGTAGATGACATAGCCACCGTGTCTCTGGTGATTCTCCGAGTCCCGCCTGTATGTGTAAGGAGGGGTACTCAGACGGTCGGGGCAGTCCACTATAAAATAGGGGGTATTTATTTTGTGAGGAGTACAATACTTATTCTTACTTTATTATTGGAATAAGTGGGTACGATATATTCCTTCCTGTCATACTGTAGGAGGCCTTTACATACATATACA
>JAODFY010241209.1:0-16286 GCA_027580055.1 Paracaudina chilensis | reverse complement strand
TTGGATCCATCGTTCAAGTCGACTCCGTATTGTAGCTAGATTGAAACACCAATAAGTATGCTTGGTGTTTGGATCCATCAACAACGTACTTCAGAACGGAAGTACGTAAATGACGTCAGGATCGAAACACCATGGATTTAAGGGCAGCCGGCACCGTAGGCCTACAAGCAATTCAAGGCTAGGTTATAGCCTATATGCTAAAAGGTCTATAGTCTAGACCTAGGCTAGGCCCTTGTGTAGGCAATGTTAGGCACAGGCCTAGCACAGTTTTTATGCTGTATCCTAACCGGGGACAAATGGGACATGATCCCAGCTTTGTTTTTCATTTGGTGAATTAGCCTACACTTCACTCAGTAATAGGCCCTAGGCCTAAATTCGTATTAAGTCAGGCATAATGTGAACGTTAGGCTAAGTACGCATTCGAGTTGGACTAGAGCCATCATTTTTACATTCCCTTACATACCTGAGCCGTCGAAAATCTGCGGACTGCATGAAACGCCGATAGCATGACGAGGAAGAATGGTAACTTCTAATTCCAGGAAAGCACGAACTTACTAATTTCTAGTCCTAAATTATGCCTAGCCTAGGCCCTAATCAATCATAAATGTTACACGTTAAGTTTGCCAACTCGGCGGATGATGCAAAACTTTCTCTTCGTGCATGCATGAAGCTTAGAAACCAGACGGCCGATCATGCCCTGTCAGCTTGTTTACGTTTTTTCAAGAATACTTGCGCTATAGTACGTCACACAAAACAGGCAAACAATAAAACTGGGCAGTCGTAAGGCGTCGCCACACTTGAGTGTTTTGATTGGGCGACTCCGATATCGTGATAAAAAGGTAAACACTATAGTCATGAGTGGTTTATTTTTGTATGTATTACACTCCTATTTGATTAAAAGTAACAATAATTGAATACCGACTACATTGATAAAGTAGCACATAATGACGTTGAGCTTTTCTTTTATAATTAAAAGTATATTTCAATTTGACACTGAAAGCGACACCCCTTTCCTTCGAATGGAATAACCGTTTTAACATGATCGTTTCCTGAACATGTGCACGGGAGTTTCCACACAGATGTTGTTATGTACTGTGTATTACAGTATAGGCGCGGTCTATATATGAGTAATTAGCATAATAACCAATGATTGATTGACGGAGAGCGTGATTCAAAATGTGATTGTTTCGTCAAGCTTATACTGTACCTTTGCTCTGCCAAAATAAAGCAACTGAGCAATCCAAAATATCTTAATATGAAGAATTAAACAATGATCTTCATATATGACTTTATTATTAATATAGTTTTGATATTTGACATATAATAGACTATTAAGGAGTGGGTGTGGCTTCCGTTATCGTTAATACATGTCTGTCACCGGCCTATTGGTCATAGAACTACGTCACAGTTCTGTGGCCAGCCCATAATAGATTTAGGCATTAATATTAATGAATGGGCAGTGTTTTATACTTTTCAAAATGTAATCCCTAAAATAAGCAACAACATTCAGCATCATGATTAATTTGTTTTGAGGAGGGGGATTCTGTGTAGGCTGAAATTTGTGTTTGGTAAAAAAAGGGGAGGGTGGGTCCCCTTTCACATTAGGATCACTTTAAAATAATATGATTAAGGTTTAAAACGGTAATAACAATGTTTGTCTCGAAATGACTCCTTTCAAAACATTGTATTTTCATTGCCAGCACTTATTTTGAAATATGATAATCAAATCGGTGTCTGTGTGTGGAAGGGGGGGGGGGGAAAGGCAAAAACCATTGTTTTTAACAGGTCTGTATCAAGGTTAGTAGCCAGGTTAGTAGCCAGTGGGGGTATTTTTGAGGGGGGCACAATGGGGTTGCCCGCCATTATTGAACATCCACAGTGGGCACTATCATATAGGTTCTAAACAGACCTGTGCATCACTATCAATGCATAACCATTGTGAAATAATTTGTGTACCGAAAAAACTTCAGTGCACTCATTATATTACTATGGCCTAGGCTATAGAATGTTACAGTGTTGTTAGTGTTACTGAGTGTTAACTATGTTACAGTTGATGGCAAAATTACCTTTCTATAAGATTATCTTTTCTTCCATGAGTAGTAGACCTTCTGGTTATAAGCTCTTGTTTCAATCTGGGCACTGTCCAGGATGAATACATCCTAACTTAAAATGGTTACAATTTATATATTTCGCACAACTATATGACAGCGTCTTCGTTGGGCCGGCAGCCCCATTAGATGCCCATTACTGTGTCTTCATGGTCTGGTGCATTTTTATACTCAATTTTCTTATTTATAATTATATTAAAAAATTTCAACCAGATGAACAGTTAACAACGACAGTGGTGGCAGCAGACTTAATCTGGGGGGGGGGGGCAAGTGGGGGGACATTTTGGGGAAAATTCCTTTTGGTGAGCAAAATTTGTTTGTGTGCTGAAATTTTTGTATGGTAAAAAAATGGGGAGGGGGTGTCAGCCCTACATGTTAGGAATTTTTACACATATTTTATGGATAGCAATTCTAGCAGGAAGAATTTGGTGTACATGATTTAACCATTAGACCTAGGCAATGCCCATCTAACCACAGCTAATCGTTTAGGTAAACACACAGTCCACCTGGGAGGGGTGAACTGCTTGCAAAGCCAATTAAAGTCTGAGTATGTAATTCACTCATGCATGTAACACTAAGAAGTGAGTGGTTAGACTTTGGAAGTAGTTCCAGTTAAATGTTTGTATATGTTTGGTAGTCATGACAGTACTAGTTAGACCCCTCCATGAATGTGTGAAGGCAAAACCACAAAATTGGCAGGCAAGGTCGCTGTACTAATCTTGTTCCATTTCTTACTGCATAATAATTCGGGGATGAGGCTGTATTAAATAGAAAAGCAAGATTTTTTGCCAAAAATAATTTCTAGATGGTACCTTTAAGGAGGATGTTTATGACAAAACCAGGTCTATATATAATAGACAAAAAGACGTTTTTTAGCGGAGGGAAAAAGATGACGTAATGACTGTTGCGACAGTCAGTAGTGTGACCGATTTCCCACTCCGTAAATATGCTAGATCGGTCGGAAATGCTAATTGTATTAGGAACGGGGTAAGTATAGTCCTTAGCGCTGTGAATAATTGTTGGTATGTTTTTCCCAAGCTGTCTCAAAATGTAAGGCTAGGCAACCTGCTCTTCCGAAAAAGTACATGTACAGGTCAAAATTTTAATGTTTCCATACAAAATATAGGCCTGGGAAACAAATTGCCCAAACTCACATAAAGAGGCTAAAAAATTTCAGTAAAGTCTAGTTGGTACTGTTTTTTTTAACCTGTCTCAAAACGCTCTTCGAAAAAGCAGGCTACATGTACAGACTGTAAATTTTTGTGCGCTTCGCGCGCAGTAGATGGGTTTGGTACTGGTATTTTTACACGACTGTCTCAAAATATAAGGCTAGGCAACCCCGCTCTCCTGGACAAATACATATATATACATGCTCAGAATACATGCTTAGAATTCATCTACGCCTATCTTTTTTACAAAAAAACTTTCCTGGGAAATATTGTTTCCTTCGATCTAGAAGGTATTTCTAGCCAAAAATCCTGTACGCTACGAGCCAACGCTATGCTTCGGTTAGATTGTGCTGCTGACAGTTAATGCGGACAGGCCAAATGGTGCCCCCGGGTAAAAAATTCCTGTATACACACCTGAGTATGGTAGTTTATTTTCCTACCTGTTTCAAAATGAAGACCTAGGCAACCTGTTATATATAGTCTCAAACTTTTTGCGCGTTTAATTTATTTTCGTGTGAGAGGTCCCTTTTAAAAAAAAAAGGTATGCTAGGTTATGCGCCAACCAATTGTGGCACTCCACTTAGCCTTCCGACAAGATCACACAAGCGTTTCGTTCCCCCTCCCCCATGTTTCATTTTGGATTGACGCCCCTGCACCAGAACACTTCAGAACCCCAAATTTTCTTAGATCCCTCCCCAGTCCCACCTCCAACGAATCTGCACCACCCCATGCTCACACCAGCCTACGCCCCTACCTATAGCCTCCCACTGTCATTTTACCTCAAATAACCTTAGACTTATTAGGTTTGTGTAACGTTAAGTACCGTAATTACCAGGTCCTGGAATATGTTAGGACCTTGGGAAGGCTAGCTATATTTAGGAGTACTTTAGCCTATGACTAGAGTGAGGCTAGGACTAATATGATTGTGTTATTGTTATGGTTATTGGCCTATTATAACTAGTGTTAGGATAGTAGTATTATTAACTTAGGCCCAACTTAGGTTATGCCGTTTGTCGTTTCAAAATATTGAAAATAGAAATTGGGCCTAGGACCTACGTAACGTTAGGCGGTAGACTTAATTTTGGAATATCATACCTGTGCAGAGTTCTTCGAGGGCAGGTACATGCAATGGGTGTTTCACTACTGGGATATCTGCATTTGCCATCGTATTCTGTGTAATCGGTGCAATAAATATATAGACCAACTTTATCAAATCAGTTACTGTAGCCTGGTATAAACGATATGCCTATGCTATCTACTACTAGGCTATACATGTAGATATGTATAGATATGTATAGGACTTGAATTGACTAGGTCGCTTTAACGTTCCCTATCACAAGGTTGTAATCAGGTTCATTTAATAAATTAAGCATAGACTATGCCTAGTCATTAAAGTGTTGCGTAATCGATTACCGGAAGTACAATGTGTAATATAAACAAACCGGCTTTTATGGACTTTACGGTGGCTCAGAGAGGACATGTATTTCAAGATTATCATAATTTTTTTAAAAAATATGGTCAATGGCGGAAGCAAATTTGTATCTGAGGGATGAAGGGGAATAAAAACATTTTAACATTCATTCTGTTTATATAAACAGGCATAGGTCAAAATTTGTCAAAATTTCGAAATATATATATAGGCCTAGTCGAAGTTTTGCAATGTTTTACCATCCCTAATAAACCACCGTAACCAATCTGTAGAAAACTAGAAATAAAATCCTTGCGGGAATTATGAAAACTCTGTGTGCTGCATTTCTTGGAACGATGACTTTGCTTAAACTTGGAATTTGCCCCGTACTAAATGATGAGCTATTACAGTCGCTTCATGGGCTTCAAATCAAAACTGGTATATGTGCCTAGGCTAGGCCTAACGTTAGGCTTAGGCTCGACGGTAACATCGCCAATTTATTGACTACTCTTAGGCTAAGCCATTGCATGGCCTAGGCCTAGATAGGGGGCCTAGGCTAGGCTTATAAGTTAGGTGGAGCCTATTCCTATGGTAATTTCCGTTGGAATAAGCCCTATAGGAACCACTATTCCTACGGAAATTTCCGTAGGAATGAGCCCTACACTAAGGAACCACTATTGGGCCCTATGGGCCCTAGGTATTAAAATGACATGCAAAAAATTCTGCCCGAATCCTGCCTCATATATGCCTATAGGCCTATGTAGCTATCACTACTACTAGCCTAGGCTAGTAATTTAGTATGTCTAGAACATCATAACAGGCAGCCAAATTGATGCTTCACGTTGAGGTTTCGGGCCGAATAACCCTTAAAAATCAGGCAACGGGGCAAGTTTTCTGCATATTAAAAATCTGCAAATTTATTGTTGTGCCTCAATAAAGTTGCCAAAATTTTCTTGACGTCACAAAATTATAACACTAGCCTATAAATGCTGTCAATTGATTTTACGAGGGGCATGTAGTCTGCCCCATCCTCGAACACCTATGGCTGTGACTACTGGCAAATAGAAATGACGTTGTACAAACTTACGTTTCCTGACATTTTTGTTCAATATGATTTTGGTTGAGAGTGTCAGCAAAGCAGTGTAATTTTTTAATTGGACCTATTTTCATTTGGGAGGGCACACTGAGGGCACTTTTTTATTTCGGGGTGCACGTGGACCACCCCCCCACAAGTATTGGCCTAAATAAATAAATGTATAGTGCCAGACTATACCCGGTTATATATGTTAATTTGTAATGTTAATTGCCAAGTAGCAGGCCTATTATATGACGGCCCGGGACATTTTGTCCGTCTTTGAGTTCTAGGCCAGGCTATTGCACAGGTTCAGTACGTATGGTAGGTCAAGACTTCCACATTTCGAAATGTCCATTCTCACATGAAACCCCCCAAATTTCCTTAAATAAACTCACTCAAATTACCTAAAAACAGTTTCAAGTTTTCGTTGACATAGCTCCTGTGACATTATAGCTAGTTCTTATTCCTACGGAAATTTCTGTAGGAATAGTGGTTCCCGTATGGCCTATTCCTACGGAAATTTCTGTAGGAATAGTCACAACGATGTATAAGTTATGGCCTAGCCTACGTTACTTACTAAGGCTATACCTACAATGGTTAGGGTAGAGGTTAGGTTACAGTTACATTATACGGATAATAATGCAGTGCCCCAACAATTTTAACTAAGATTGTAGCCTGAAATTGCTTGTACAGTGCATTGCGAGATTGATGTGTGGGGTAAAATGGAATAGTTTTGTTTTGACCTCCACATCAATTCCAGAATGCACAGTACAAGCGATTCCCTCCGTTTATGTGATATTATAAAAGTAGGACTATACACAATGTTCAATGGTTTGTTCCTGCAGTGAGACTATTTTTGTGATGTCGATAGAATGAGAAATACTGTTGGTATTCATATTAATAGTATGATGCTTTAATCCAATGAAATTCTGTAAATTGTGGACTTATAGTGACTCCTAAACATGGGGAATACTTCAAATCATGAGAATATTTTAAAAATAGGAAAGCTGCAATGCTCATTCACATATAACTTATCAACCATATATTTTTTTTTTATAAAAGTGTGATGTGTTTTAAGAACAAATGTTGCTGAAGTTTTTCGCTAGTCTAAGTCCATAGTTGATCACCATTGGCTTAAATCAAGGTGCAATTAAAATGTTTATTCATGATAAAAGATTAAAAACAAAATTGAAAGATTTCATTGGATGAAATTCCACAACCTACTTCATATTATTCTTCCCAATTCAGGGATCAATGAATAACCTAGGGGCTTTAAAAGTTAAAAATGTTATGAAACTCAGTTCAGTGTCACAAGTCCCCATGAAATTTGTGATTGTTCAAAGCCACATACATAATGTTCAGCCAATGAGCTAACCATGTCTGAGCCAACAATTTTGTTGAATGCTACTGTACATTACCTTCATTGATTTCCTTCCCATTCTACACAGTCGCTGTATGATGCACTAAAATTCTGACTCCCCAGAAAAAAAAAGTGAGATTGTCAAAATTCACTAAATTAATCAGTAATTTCCCCAAATTCTCCAAAAACTTAAACCTGTACAGGCTGTACTGTACCTGTATATCCAATGCTCCAATGACACATTTTTTGCCTATTTTTGTGCTTGTATTTATTGGGTTTTATGTGAGTGATAATTCACAGTGTGTATCATATGCTCAAAAGATAATTCCAGAAATCTTGGTAAGCCTTGAGTTTATTATTTAGAGACAATGACATCAAAGCTGATGCGATGTTGATGTGCTGCATCAGTCAATCAACAGTGCTTTATTTCCAACCTTTGTTATAATTTCTGTTAGTTTCAGATTTCATATCAAGTGATGCAGAAGAATTGGCCAGAAAATGCAGTGTTTCTTACAAGGTGAACATTAAAATTACATTACTATCCAACTTATACCCAATAAATCCTTATATCCCTTGTACTACCTGACATAATTCTGACATACCTGATAATATTAATATCGGACATATATATGTATGGGACATATATATGTATGGGACATATATATATGTATGGGACATATATATATGTATGGGACATATATTTGTATGGGACATATATTTGTATGGGACATATATTTGTATGGGACATTTATGGGACATATATATGTATGGGACATAAATATGTATGGGACATGTTATATTTTTTTCCAGCTCTTGTAATACTCCTTTCCCAAAAAGTTATGAAGGGGAAGGAGGGGGCAGGGGGCAACATTCTCCCACTGGATTTTGCTGCATCTCTTGTTTCATATTATTTTGCCAGATCCTCCTCTCAATCCGTAAGGTTCTCTTTGCCCAATATGCAGCCATTCCAGTGAGTGGTGCCGCCCTCTATCAGGAAGTTGTATCAAGTGTTGCAATACTCCAGACAGGATGCCAAAGGTGTGTATTTGCAGGGGGGCTATGACTATCAGATTAGAACATAAGAAGGGGCATATACCAAGGGCAGGGGGCTATGACTATCAGATTAGAACATAAGGATGGGCATATACCAAGGGCAGGGGGCTATGACTATCAGATTAGAACATAAGAAGGGGCATATACCAAGGGCAGGGGGCTATGACTATCATATTAGAATGTAAGAAGGGGAATATACCAAGGGCAGGGGGATATGACTATCATATTAGAACATAAGAAGAGGCATATACCAAGGGCAGGGGGCTATGACAGTATGACTATCAGATTATAATGTAAGAAGGGGCATATACCAAGTCAGGGGGGCTATACCTATCAGATTAGAACATAAGAAGGGGCATATATCAATGCATGGTGGCATATATATCAAGTTCATATCATGTAAATGGTCCTCATATTGAGCCATATTGTTTCTGGCAGGGGTCAGATAAAATTCAAATCTAGTATGTATAATGGTCCCCATTAATACATCTCATCTCATTTGGTTAAGGTCAGAGGTCATCTGAGGCCCATTTGCAGATTATCAATCAAAACATTATCACTAACTTTGACCAGGCCAGAATGCATCAAGTTATGTGCAATTAGATCCAGCTGAGGTCAACATCTGTTCCGCCAAATCTTACAATTATTTAACAAACGTAATCTGACAAACCACTTGATTTCAGTGTCCTTCTTTCAAACCAAATGTTTCTCAGTAATTATTAAATTAACCTTCTTGGTTTGCCTAAATTGCCTTACAAATACCTTGTAGACCAACATGTTAACGTGTTGGTTATTAAGAATGACATTCTCACTTTCTCAAATAACAAACAATTCCCAAATTTGCTTATTTTGTTGTACAGTTAAGCAGAAAAATAACATCCAAACAGACAAATTTGGTTTCAAAGCCCATGTTGTTTCACATGCCTGGGTAAAATGTCACAGATTAAATCTTTATGTGGTCAGCATTTCATTCATTTTGACACACAGTGGTATTATAGGTGGAAGTGAACGGTAGCATCATAGTTTAATGAGTAGTGACTCATAGGAGTGCATGGAAATAAGGAACCGATTCTGTCAGTTCTATATATAAACATGACCATTTATTGTATACCTCCAAATACCTTTGCCATTTGTATTGAAATATAAGTTGAAGAATAAGTTAAAGAATAAGTTTCAGTTTAGTGGTTAGTTAGTGTTAAGTAGTTAATGTAGTGTTTAGTCTAGTTTTTAGTTTAGTAGTGAGGTTTACCAGTTAGTTTAGTGGCTACTTTAGTGTTTAATTCAGTGGTTTGTTTTAAGTGTTTATTTTAGTGTTTATTAATTCCTTGCCAGAAGGAATCTATGTATGCAGTCACGCATGTGTGTGTTTCTGTATGTCTGTGACACTTTTAAACATGATAAGTGGAAAACGCAAGGTTGGACATGGGTCATACTTGGGTGGTGGATTACCCATAGTGAGTAGATGATCTCTATTTGTTTTTGGTGGAGGTCAAAGGTCATCTGAGGTCAGCAGAGGTCAAAAGATGAAAACATTTTAAACACCATAGCTTGACTAGGGAAAGTTAAATTGAGTTCGTACTTGGTATATATGTTAGTCACAGTGAGTAGATGATCCTTCTTGGTTTTGGTGGAGGTCAAAGGTCAACTGAGGTCACCAGAGGTCAAAAGGTGAAAACCTTGTAAACACCATAGCTTGACTAGGGAAACTTCAATTGAGTTAATCCCTGGTATATATGTTAGTCATAGTGAGTAGATGATTCCCCCTTTGTTTTGGTGGAGGTCAAAGGTCATCTGAGGTCAGCAGAGATCAAAAGATGAAAACCTTATAAACACCATAGCTGGACTAGAGAAACTTCAATTGAGTTCATATTTGGTATATGTTAGTCATAGTGAGTAGATGTTCCCTTTTATTTTTAGTAGGGGTCAAAGATCATGTGAGGTCACCCGAGGTCCAAAACATTGTAACTTATCAAACGAAACTTCAATTGCGTTCATATTAGGCATATATATTAGTCGTAATGAGTATAGGGTCCCTTTTATTTTGAGGAATAATTCATTGACCTTTCACTTATCTGATGATTTTAATACCAAAGGCAAGGAATCACGTAGCCCTTTGCTCTTGTTTTAGTGGTTAGTTTAGCAGTTAGTTAAGTGTTTAGTTTAGTAGTTAGTTTAGTGGTTAGTTACTAATGTCATATCGAACTTTTAAATGTCCCATGATGAGTAGATGTATTCTACTGTTTTTCTTGTACAAGACATGAATATTAATGAGTGGTTTGGACAGTTACATTCTTAAAATGTTTGTATTTAGATTCTTTGTTGAAAGCTAATTAGGAAACTGTGTATTCATTAGATTCACAGAGACGAAGAGCAAGACAATTGGCAGCCCCAGTACACCATTCATATCACAAATGTTTTCTCGATGTTTAATTAAAAATGTCAATTTATTAAAAAACCACATCTTATTTCTTTGCAGCATTGACAGGCTTTTGGATGGTGGCCTCTACACATGTGAACTTGTTGAAATAACTGGTCCAGCAAGATCAGGAAAAACCCAGGTGATTGCTCTCACAGTCTGTTTGTATTGATGGTCACATGAGACCGTCGACTTAAACTTGATAACTGAAAAATACACAATACATTGGGCCATGCTACTGAGACAATACCATGTTGCATACTGATTTCTCTGTGACAAACTCGATGGTTTAATCGGACCATTTGGCTTGGTTCATGTTCTTCATTCTTTGTTCTTACTTCCATTTTACTTGGTTCTTACTTGGTTCTTACATGGTTCTTATCTGTTTCTTACTTGGTTCTCATTTGGTTCTTACTTCATTTTTACTTGTTTTTTACCTTTTTTCTTCCTGTTATATAGACATAAATGACTGATTCCATTGTAGGGATTATCAGATTAGTTTTAACTTTAAAGGCTGTGCATTCTCTTGCCCCAAAATGAATTTCACCAACCTCCAAAGAAATGTGTTAATGGCTAAAGCCCCATATATAACAGTAAATGTACTGACTGGTCTAGCAGATGTATAGCATATTTAGAACCAGAGTTGATTAGTTGAGTGCCCCTCATTACAAATTACTACGGGTTCTGTCAACTTCTGGAAAACAAGTGGAAAGATCTCAATGTATGTATGTGATCACTATTATTAAACATTGAAGTGGTTCCATGTCTGTTTTGATGCAGTGGGTACAGGGGTTAACCAAGTGAGACCTGTAAGGGAAGCCAATAGCTTTTCTCCTTCCCCAACCTATTTTGAGGGGCAGTGATTATGGGGGAAGGGGGTGTGTGACATGACCTCCAAAGAATACTCCCCCATTTACTTTTTTTTAATGTGCAGTCATGCAGTCATGCCCTTCCCAATATTAAGAATGAAGCATCACCCTGGTTTATTTGGGTCATCAATAACCACATACATGGTTGCTCTGTTTGGTTTTGTCTTTTGTGTGTGTCTGTCAAAGATTCCGGGATAGGGTTATAATTGGGGGTAGTGCCAGTGGGGGCATTCCCCCTAGAAATTGTTCTTACCCCCAAAAATAGTGCCTTTAATATTAGTTGTGCCACTAATATTAAGTTTGCCCCTCGTTTGTCTCCCAAATTGTTTTGTCTGTTGCTGACACTGATAGCCATTTTTTGGTCAATTATTATTTGCCACCTCATCCCATGACAAGAACAAACAAATTTGTCAATACCTTGTATTATTGAGCTAGTATTGTTTCCTTCCAGTTTTGCTTGACCGTTGCCTCTGCAGTTGCTGAGCAGTCCATGCAGGGAGTGCTGTACATCGATAGTACTGCAGGATTCTCAGCTCAGAGACTGAATGAAATACTGCAGCAAGGAGGCTGCTCACAACAGGTCAGCTATTCTTCATCTGTTGGCTGGTCTGGAAAGGCTGGATGAAGACTGATCAGTCAGTTACACTTAAAGTAATTAAATACCCAATTGAGCTGCCCAATGTTCTATTAGAGATGGTTTCTGCTGGCTTGATTTGAAAAACCAATGGCAAGTGTTATCAGTAAAATTCAGTTTTGGAACTTCGTAACTGGACTGAAGCATGTGTCAGTATTGCCAGACTGCCACAACACCCCTGATCTGCTTTTCTTTGTGATAAGCTCCTTTAAAAAAGATCCTGTATGTATAAGTAGACGACTGTTAAACAATAACTGACAATTAGTAACTGAAACATACACAGCAGCACTAGTTATTATTAAGGCAGTGAAATCCCCTACAGCAGGGCTTGGTATAGAAATCTTACAACCATTCCTGAATGTTTGTTGGCGGGTAATCTATTCATCAACATGCTGTTGATACTACCTTATTCTAAAAGGTTTAAACCACAAATGAAGACAGATAACAGATTAGTCAAGTCTTGTAAATCGCTGTAACTTCCGACATTTCACAAAGTAGATGTGATATTTAGGTTACATGTGTGTCCAACGTGCAATGGTCAGTGAACTTTTACCAGATATCCATGCTTCACAGACAGATGGATTCCATCATTATTCATGTAGGGGTGTTTAAAAATTTGGTGGGAAGATATTAAATATCACTCAATAAAATGGGAATGTGAAATTCCACATTGTATTGGTACTCTAATTGTATTAATGCAACTTGAAATTGTGCATTCTCTCACATCTTGATAGACTACCAGAGAAGCCCTGCAGAGGATCCACTGTAGGCAGGTGTTTGATGTCTATGACCTGTTAAGTGTGCTTGATGAGGTCAGAGGCAGGCTAGAACATGCCCAGGAAGATGCAACCTCATCACCAAAACTCATCATCATAGACTCGGTGTCGGCCCTACTCTCACCTCTGTTAGGGGGAAACCAGGTTGATGGTATGTGCACATACAGAGTTGATAAACATAGGTGGGGGTAGTGGTTCATCTGTAAGGGGTGCTGGATGAGGTCAGAGGCAGGTTAGAACACACAGAGGAAGATACAACAAACAAAACTGATCATCATAGACTTGGTATCGGCCTTACTCTCACCTCTGTTAAGAAAATTTATGGTGAACTGGGGTGGAATAGTAGTGTAATGAAACAGTCATTTCACTCCTATTTCATTATATAGTTTATATTTCCAATAATAGGATACGGCATGCATGTGTATTGTTATACATTTATGGAGAGCGCATCTTATATCGGCATATTATTTAGTTATTGTATGTATTGCATAGAATACTTAAGTGTGCAGTGGCGTGATTTATCTTCACTATAATGAACTGTGCACACGTCGCATTAGAATTGTTATGTATTAGTTTTATGTGGTGCACATCATGCTGGGCACAGATACAGTAGCGCATACGCAGTGTGTCTATCATGTTTATCCGTACTACCGAATGCATTATAATTGTTATATACTATATTATATGGAGGGCATCATATTATAGCACATGGGCAGAATACTTATTGCGTGAATAGTAGCGTCGGTAAGCAGTGCATTGGGACACGCTGTACATAGTGCATTGACCTGGCCTAGCGCCTAAGCATATAGCTACATTATGCGAGTTGGCATAGCTTTGCGTTACGCAGAAACTTGGGACGCATAGTTGAAAATTGTATAAATGTAGGACTGTTTAGCTGACAGTCAGAGTAGTAGTGGTAGTCGGATACCCCAACACTGGATTCATAACTGGATTAAAATATATTTGGATTATATTTTTACACAGTATAGCCTCTTGGATTAATAGGATATATACTGGAGCTTACCATAACTTTGGAATATAACTTTGTATTTGGATTACTTTTGATAATTATATTCGGATATTTCAATTGGAGACAGGTATGTGATATTTCATCATTATTTAATATTATTCAAGGCATTGAAGTCAATGGTTATACTTGTTGAATTAAAGATCCCATGATATAGCATTAATACGCTATTATAGATTACACTCAGCCTGCATAGAAATATTAATTGACTGCAGATGATTTCTTCAATACACTTCATTCAAACTAAGACATATATATTGTTGTTTCTTCATATAACCTCTCTTGAAGCATCATCATTCATAAGCTATATATATTTAAGCCTGCCCTCAGTTACCAAGATTAACTTAAGAGAATCTCTGACCACTCAGCTCTCGATACATTACAGTATTTTGTCTGTTAGGTGTGGATGGAGGCTGCAAAAATATATCCAAGATGATTCAATCTCATCAACTTAACAGGCTTTATTGTTGCAATTTTTTTATATTTACATTATTTGGTCATTTGCTCTCATCATCAGGTCAAGCTTTGCTGAGTCATCTTGCTCAGGCCTTGAAGGTGTTTCCAGTGGAGTTCTATACTTGTGTGTTGGTGAGTCCTTGAAGGTGTTACCAGTGGAGTTTATACTTGTGTATTGGTGAGTCCTTGAAGGTGTTACCAGTGGAGTTCTATACTTGTGTGTTGGTGAGTCCTTGAAGGTGTTACCAGTGGAGTTTATACTTGTGTGTTGGTGAGTCCTTGAAGGTGTTACCAGTGGAGTTCTATACTTGTGTGTTGGTGAGTCCTTGAAGGTGTTACTCAGTCATGTTGTCAACATCAAATGACTTGTCCATTGAATCCAACATGTTTAAAATCACTTGAAGAGGGAAAACAGGACTATAACAATCAATATGCTTTATGTGGACTGCTGCTTGTTGTGGGCCTATTTTTCAGGGGGCCTGGGGCTTCAGCCTCATCACCATGGGGAGGGGTTACCCACCTGGAGAATGCTTTGCTACTTTCTCTGCATGGAAATTGTTCATGACATGGAGCCATTATCATCTGATATGCAAAAGTATATGCTTTGTACACCCCCTCATATGCTTGCCCTCTTCTAATAATTTTGGCAAGGATTTTTGATTTACCTTTTATATCATATTGCTACATTTGGATTTAATTTACCTATCTTTTTTTAAAAGCAACTCTTGTCCCATGTATGCTAGAAACCTGCTAGATTGGCTAGCTCATTTGCTGTTGGGTAAGCACATTGAATCCTATGATTTTGTGTTGTACAAGTACAGGTGTAATAATAATAAATTTGGGAAAGCATGCCTTCCTTTGGTAGTTAGGTGCTTCCTTTAATTTAATTATGAAATATTTATTTTATATGAAATAGGATCCAAATTGCTATCCTCAAAGATGTTTAAATGATTGTACTACATAACTTTGTCCATGAATTGATTAATACTTTGTATTGTGATCCATAATCCTTTATTTTGATCCATTGGATCTGTTTGCAGGTTACTAACACTGTTGTTGAGGGGGATAGCATGGATTCCAAGAAACCAGCCCTGGGCCGATCATGGCTTGGAGTACCACACACTCGTATAATGCTACAGGGTAACCCAGATGGGCCTCTAGTGGAGGGGTGTGACCCCTCACAGCCAGAATGTAGACAGGCAACATTATTGAAGTCACAGAGACAGGTATGTGCTTAGATGAACCATAATTGATCTGAAGAGGTCAAAGCTCTATTGTGCTGATTATGCCAGAAATCTGCTGGACTGTTCAGCTCATTTGCTGCTATGTATGGGGCAACCAATCACAAATTAATTTTGAGGAGTCTTTAAAGGTGTACAATTCTGGCCCCAAAGTTTATTATACCGCACCAACCAAAAGCTGCTTCTTATCACAAATGGATGTTATAAATTCACCCCAATTCACCCATAATGGTCATGAAAAGTGCTTTAGTAATCTGAATTCTACGTTCATGTGTCAGTCACTTAACGGGGCTATATCACAAAGAAAATTCAGATGACATTTGTTCATTTGCTAAGTTCCAAATTGTTATTAATTACACTTGCCAAACTGGGACATTGTAGGATGTGATTCCTGTTTGTATATTTACAGTCAGCTGATAAAGCAAGTTTTTGCAATTTAATAATTGGTGTACACCTTTCCAAAATGTGGAACAAGCATCACAATGTTCAGTGGCTTATTCAATTTATTTCTTTGACTTCAGCCAACAGGTATATCCATGACATTTATGATATCAAGGAAGGGAGTAACAGATGCAACTCAAGATGTAACTGATGATAACTCAAGATGGAGTTACTGCCATGTCCTGAATTAACTCTGGAAGAGATGGAGTAACTGATGATAACTCAAGATGGAGTTACTGACATGTCCTGAATT